>JAENPR010000280.1:715000-716502 GCA_018135685.1 Themeda triandra | reverse complement strand
CACTCAATCCTCTGGGTGATATGGGAGAGGGAGGATGTCGATGCGGATGGCAAGGAGCTGAGGATGGAAGCGTGGCGTCTCGCCGACGACATGAACGACGCCATCGACGACTTCATCCCCAGTCTGAAGCACAGCAACGACGGCAAACGCTTCATGGAGGACAAGAACCAGCAGAGTCCTTTCCAGGATCTCAAGCAAAGGGCAGTTGATGTGTATGAACGGTGCCGCAACAAATGGAAGACAGAGACTTCCCACACCACCTTCTCCAGCTTATTTTCAAGAAAGAAAACCACCGTCGACTCTGGCCCTGGCAAGCGGCGGACTCGAGTCGTTGATCCCTATGTCCTCGTGGGGATGGAAGAACGGAGGAAGAAGCTCATCGATCACCTAGTAGGAGAAGGGGAGAGCACACCGCAGCTCAAAATGGCATGCATCCATGGCGCTGCCGGGGTGGGTAAAACAACCCTTGCCCGCCTTGTCTATGAAGCGATTGAAGATAAGTTCCAGGTCCGGGCTTTTGTGTCGATCACTTCAAGCCATGACATGAAGGAGGTTCTGGTCAGCATTCTCCAACAAGTGACAGCTGATAGTACCGATGTACTACATGCTGGCACCAAAGCATCGACCAAGAACAAATATCTCATCGACGTCATATCGAGTTTCCTCAAGGATAAAAGGTGAGCATGTTCACATCTTCACTCCAGTATCTACGTTGCTTAGGGCATGTTTGGATTCACTATCAGCTAGTAGTTATCTAGCTAATAGCCCATATCTAATATTAGCTAGCTATTAGCTGAAGGGTGTTTGGATACTCAGATAGTAGTATCTATTATATTATCTAAATGCTGTTTGGATGAAGAGCTAATAGGTACACATGCATGCATTGGCGCAAGACTGCACGCATGCTGCTGCTGCTACTTCACCTGCTGACAAGCAGTGACTGCACGCATGCTGCTGCTCTGCGGTGCTGCATGCTAGTGCTGCTACTGCCTAACATTCATACATACTAAGCTAAACAGAAATAAGCTGCTAGATAATTCATACATGTTTCAATCTCTCATAGCAAAAATACATGTTTAAAATTCATACATAAACTGCCTCAAGATTCATACAAAAATACATGTGTTTCAATCTCTCATAGCAAACAAAGCAGTAGCAAGGTTATCACGGAAAACATTCATGTCCTCTTCTTCGTCGCCTTGATAATTATTAGCTTCACTTCTTTGAGATGAAGATGCCACTGGCATTGGAACATAGTTTTCATCACGGTCGCACTTATCAAAATCCGCATCGCCCATAGCACTTCCTCGAATAAAATTATGTAGAGCCATGCATACAAGGATAATTTTTTTGCTTGATTCACCATTGAATAAGATGGTAAGCTCAACAAGATTCTCCACTTCATTTTTAAAACACCAAATGAGCGCTTGATGACATTACGAAGAGATGAATATAAGTAATTGAATACCTCTCTTTTTCCACCTGGTCTTGGGCCTTGTCTA
>JAENPR010001392.1:0-161901 GCA_018135685.1 Themeda triandra | reverse complement strand
TCTTTAATCTTTTCTTTTCAAATTAGAGATCTTCCAAAATTTGTAAAAAAATACATAAAAATCATAAAAATACCAAACCAGTTTTTGCCGAGTTTCTTTGTAACTAGATCTATGCATTCAACTCAAAAAATCATATGATTTAGTGTATTTTTTATTTGATACATATATACATCTATAATTTTGTGTCAGTGATTAATATTTGGCTCATATCACATACGAACTAAAAAATATCTCGCCAAAATTACCTCTAAATCAATTCATACCCTTTTTCGTAATCTTCGATTTCTAATTCTCCCCACCTTAGCTCTAAATCAATTCATACATTTTTCATAATCTTCGTTTCCTAATTCTTTAATTTTATAGTAACTCGTAATACAAAATAATCCAAAACAAATAATCGCTGACATACATATACGAAATATTTCACTATATATATGACATTCCATACACTCGCATATATGAGTACATCATGTCACGCATGTAAACAAACAAAATGAATACACTTAAAATATACGTCGTACAAAGAAAAAAATAAACACATAGATACACGTACGACGTATAGCCACTGGCCATAAGCGCGATGCCGCGCACATTTCTAGTGCATCCTATTAGCGAAAGCGCCGGGAAGCATCAATGATTTGATGCGCAGCTTCCGCCTAGCATGGGCCCGGCCTATCGTGTCTGGCCTCGAGGAAAGGAGACGACGACGACGACCCAGCTCTCATGGGTCTCCTGCCGCTTGGATGCATTGCAGTAGTACAAAGATAAACTCGATCGAGTCCAATACCTTTTTTTTTTTTTTTTTTTTTTTTTTTTTTTTTTTGCTGCTTGTCCCAGTGTAAATTCATCCAGCAAATGCTGCGCCTATCGGATCCCATTCCAATCATTATGGATGTAATTCTTGTGCCTTGACTAGTCAAACTGAATTTATTATATTCAATCAAGTCGTCCTCCGAGAAACTTGAGTCCATTATTTTTTTCGTGTTGTCCTTTAATTACTGATTTTGTTAGTTTAGTTTTTCGTGTTGTCCTTTTGCCCTGCACACATGGTGATCTTCGCGAGAACAATCTTTTGCATGTCCATTTTTTCCATAGAGATCAAGATCATATAGGTCTCTTGCTAGTCCATCTGCCACTGTATAAGGGTGGGGCAGGAGTTTAGGGTTCTTTTTAGAGAAAAGAAGTTTAGGGTTTCTCTATATATGAGAGAAGTTTTTTTTTAAGGCGCAATGATTAGGGAAGTTTTTAGTTTTTAAATTTAAAGGGAAGTTGTAGATTTTATTGAGAACTATAACTTTAGTATAAAAATTATCTTCATTGGACACTAGTATCAAAAATATATTATTTTTCTAATACAACAAACACTAGTACACGATTATTATTCTTCTAAAAATTTTATTACTTTTGAGCATCCTAACATTCTCAAATAAAACTCAAAACTAAAGTTGTTGATATCGTCAAGTTCTACAATTTTTTATATAAATTTCACCTTCAACTAAAGTTTAGAAGTGATTAATATTAAATAAATATTTTAAAAATATTGAATTAAAAATTAAAATACAAAAAAATCCTAGGATACCTCGGCATGGCAAACTGCCTTGCCGATAAGATCATTCGTGGCTGTGCCGTGGACAATAGTCAAGAGCGCCGGACAAGAGCAACAGTATGCTAGCACATGGCTGCTGGCCCGTGCCTAGCCACTGTGCCGTGGACTCATCAAGTCGCGAGAGCCGGACAAGAGCAACAGTAGTCTACACTGTTAGCTGGTGGCGCAGACGTGTGCTCTTGCCCGACGCCGGACAAGGGACAAGATCCGCGCCTGGTCATCGGCGGAGTCAAGACACGGCAGGCGGACATCTTCAATTTACTCCAGCACATGGACGCTGGCCAGTGCTGCTACCTTTGCGAGACCTGCGTGCCATTTACCAATGATGCGTGGCACGCATGTCGTGTGCACGGCGTCAGCATTAGCGCCAGCAGTGCTGCACTGAGCGTGCTCATTATCGCCGCGACACATTTGATTCAGGATGGGCAGTGTACCACCGGCTGAAAATTAAGTTTCCATCAGTTCCATTCGTATTTATTGAGGTAACACGCCGACAGAAATAATAACAGAGCACACAATTATGTCAGGAGATCAGTTTCATTCATAGATCAAATTATGGTTTTTTTTTAATCGGGGATCCCATTTCCATTCCAAATGAAACGGAAATCTGAAGCAGCGTAAAAGTTTCAGAAGAGCATAGAGATACTAAGAAGAAAACTAGGAGAGAACACACCGCGCTCGAGAAGCGACCTAAACTTCGAACAGACTGCGTTTAACCAGAACGCAAAAGGCACCAGGTGCTGCATCCAGTCACCTCATCGAACCACCTCATCTCTGATGAGTTTATCCGCAGTTAACATTCAGTTATTACAGCACCAACGGCCACCTGGCCAAGAGCAAAATAGCAACAAGAACGGCAGCAAAAGGTAAGCTGAAGCAGACGCCGACCACAGAGCAAAATGCGCCTCCACTTCAGGCATACTTGCAACCTTCGTCTTCTTTCTTCAGCGCGGCGCCATAGGCCCTTGTGTGCCAACTTCATCTTCGCCGTCCTTGGTCGCCAAGATGTCCACTGCAATCTTCATCATTACATCGACGCCAGCTTCCAGTTCTTCCCTGCTCATTTGCTTGAACAAACCTGCCCAGAATTTCATTAACGATCCAGCGTGACAAATGACTTCAATAGGGTTTTTTGATTAGTTTCTTTTCGAAGCAGGCCATATTTCTGGCCTTCCACAGAGCCCAGCAAATTGATGATACCCCAAGTACATGAAATTCCCTCCCTTGAGGAAACAATTTGTTTAACCAATCCCAACAATGTGATAGATTCTTAGGAAAATCATTAGCATTAAAAATCTTAGCAATACAGCCCCATACCACTCTAGCAACTGGGCACAGAAAAAAGAGATGATCATTTGACTCATTCTCAGGACAGAAATAGCATAATGGACACCCATCCCAGTTTCTTTCAACATAACATCTTTAGTTAACACCACTCCATTGGAGAGGAGCCACATAAAGTATTTGATCTTAGGTGGAGTCTTACTTCTCCAAATATGCTTAAGATAAACCCCATTATCATCAACAGACAAAGCATTATACATTGACTTAACAGAAAAAACACCCTTACTTTCCCATTTTCAGAAAATCACATCATTCTCATTAGTGAGTGGAAAAGCCAGAGTTGCTTCCCAAATCTTTTCCCACATAATCTGATGTCACTAAAGAGCCATCTTCTAAAAGTTAAGCTCGACCTCCCCATTCCTAACTTCCAACACAGTTGCTTCTTTTTGTTCACATAAGGTAAATAACTTCAGAGATTATGGAGCACAAAGGTTTATCAAAGATCCAGCAATCATACCAGAATCTAATTTTATTCCCCCTACTAATTTTCCAACATCTCGCCTTTGAGATACAAGTTTTTAACTTTTAATGAGATCAGTCCAGATTGGGGAGTCATTGATCTTGTGACACAAAAATCAAATTACGTGGCCAGCACATTCAAACAGAGTGAGATTTTACAAAGAACGATTTGTGCTATACTGTCGTAGCACCGTTTGCAATGATTGGTGCTATGTCTTCTCCTTCAGTTCAATAGTGTCTTATCTTCAGTTCAATAGCAGATGCTTAAGTATGAAAAATGGCTTTCTACTATCTAAGAAACGTTGATGTTATTTGAGTTCATACTGAAAGCGTTGATGTTATTTGAGTTCATACTAGCCCCCGGGGCTCCGATGAATATAACCAGCTGGAAAGTATAGGAAATAAAAACGCAACTTGCCAATTAAGATCTTATCGATGAAGTATTGGACGACCTTAGGATTCACGCCAGAACGCGGAGGAAAGTGGAGGGAAACGCACCATGCACATTCCATGCAACTGGTGAAGGACGCGCAGGAAAATGCAGGGAAGCGCGCCTGCACATTCCTACACCGTGAAAGACTAAAAGGTAGGCCCAGAGAAGAAAACAAAGACCAACCGCCGTGGACTCAAGTCGCGAGGGCCGGACCAGATCGAGCAACACTACGCTACGCATGCATGGCTGGTGCCGCAGTGTGCTGCCCCAGCGCCGGAAAGGGTAGCGTGGCTCAATACGGTACCGCACACAAAGGCAGAAGTCAACAGTCAAAGACACCAGCCGGCCGGAGCGTCTTCAGTTTACTGCACCACAAGTCCACACCAGCCCAATTAGTACAGTTTTTTCTTGTCATTGTACTCCTTATGTGACTATATGGTTGTTGTCATTAAAGCCTTTCCGTGACTATCATATCCAATTGTCACTAATCTTAGTGACTATTGCATAGTTTGTCACCAAGTTATGGCTACTGTATTTGTCACTATTTTTGTCATAATACACTAGATGGGATGATGACAAGTGTTCTATATGTTGATGTGGCGTATGACATGGCACAAGTAGTATGACAAAAAAATTATCATACTCGGATGATGAGATGTTTCCGTTCAAGTTCAAGAGGAAGCGAGTTTCTGTTAGACTCGTTTTGCCATAACAATTAACAAGACAAGGGAGTAGACTATCCCCAATGCTGGTGTGTATTTGCAACCGGTCCTCTCCCATGGTCAATTGTATGTTGTCTTGTCTAGAGCCCTTTGCCCAGTCCGAATATTAAGATTCTTGCCATCCCATCCAGATGATAAAAAGGAAACGAAAAGAAGACACAAATAAGGAGTAAATACGAAAAATATTGTCTACAAGGAGGTCCTCACTAATGACAAGGTATTGTATATGTTTTGCACAAGCTGGTATATTTTAACATTTATTATATATTTTTATTAAACATTGGTTGTATCTATCGAATTTCGAGGTAATAATAGAGGGAAGTCGAAAGAAGTGAGAGACATGTAGTTATGTCTTTCCATCTTGTATTAATATTTAGCCTTTTAACTATAAAAATGTTATCGAATGATCAAATGGTATTGCTTGGCGTTAAAAAATAACAAAATAAATTATGAATCGACATACATACCCCACTCTATCACGCAACATCCATCGTGTACATCAATTTTTTCCTCATTTGGCGTCATCGTATATGACCGCCAAAGATACATGAGTTAGTAAAGAACAACGGTAGAAATAAACAAAAGTGTTCAAATAGTTTATAGAATGTTATAGAATTGTATAAATTATCGCTGTCATCAAATAGTGGTGTAGTCGGTGCGGCTGACCCGAGGTTCGGGGCTAGGGCCTGTCCTTTCCCGTATTGATGCAAAGACCATGGTTGAGTTATGTATAATACAGGTCACCTAATAAATAGTGTGATGAGGCATCAATATCTACCGTTGTTGGTCGGGGCGGATTCCGACAAGGGTGTGTTATCATTTAGTTGTTCCTCCTCCATGCATTCACAATCATCAAATGTGGTGTCGTCGATGTGGTAGATGTAGCCGGAAGGTTGGGTTCACCCTTTTCTATTAATCATGTCACGACCATGAGTTAGATATAATATGGTATATATGTCACCTAAATGGGATGATGAGGCATCCATATTTACCGTTGTTGGTCACGGTTGAATGAGGCAAGGGTGTGTTAACATCCACTCAGTCTTCAGCCATACAATCGTCCTCTGTATTAGATGCCCTTGTGTTCGAGCCAATGCGACGCTCAAATAGCATATTACGATGGGCTAACAAAGCATGTCTTTGTCTAGATGGAACATGTGATCTTTGTGTCATATGGCCAGATAGTGACTCATTGTATACTTCATCATTAGGCTCCTCATGAGGTGGAGGAATATAAAGAGGTGTTGCATTGGATGACTCTGGGATAACCGAATCACTTGGATTTCACCGTGGATCCAAGAGTTGCGCCGTCAATCGTAGGGGCCATACAAGTC
Organism: Themeda triandra; assembly: GCA_018135685.1. NCBI lineage: Eukaryota > Viridiplantae > Streptophyta > Magnoliopsida > Poales > Poaceae > Themeda > Themeda triandra. Next base: position 156,003 of record JAENPR010001392.1, on the reverse strand, counting down.
CTTCATGGCCATAGAGTCCGAGTGTAGGGTGTGCTTCCTTGCCTCTTGGAATTTTTTCGAGACAATTTCATTGCCTCCTTACGCTTGGGTTTTTGTATTGTGCAGCCTTTGGCGCTCACGCCTTGCTTCCCTACGTTCGGGTGTCATATTTTTGTACCATTCTCTCATGTAGTTACTTTTTTACGTACTTTGCACACATGTTTTATTAGCATCGGAAACAGGAGTATTGGTGAAACCAATAGTGCTCTCCTCCATAGTCTCCATTTCCAAGTCATCTAAGAAATGTAATTATATAAACACAATCATTAGCTTTATTGAGTCATGTTCTTGTAATATTATTTTCAAAGACCTCAAATATATTACACCATATGTAATTACATGATAACCAAGTGGACATGTTCTCATCAACAATATTTTGGATCTCATCGGAATCATTCCCATGGAGGCAACCATCAGCTTCAATAGGATCCACATTTTCCTTATTTGATGCAGCGTCATCATCTACAAAGTATGTACATAGTTATATCTGTTAAAAACATGTTAATTCATCACTACATGACAATCTCAATATGTTAGGACACGTTACAATTGGTAGTCCCTATACCATGATGAATTTTTCCTTGATGATAGGATTCATGGCGCTTCTTGTAAATTCCATTCTTTTGTTCCTGAGACATTGCATGCCATCGAGCTCTGTCCCTTGCCCTCTTACGTTCTTTAGCATCAGCTGCAGTTAATTTAAATTAATATAAGATAACATACACATAGTACACACCAAGCACTATTTGCAACGATGTTGCATTAGGTTACCTTGTTTGGCGGTGTTAGTATTGTCTCCCAGCGTATGAGAATTATTTTCCATTGTATGAATCTATGATAGAAATAGGCCACAGTTAATTACAAAAATAACTAAATGGGATGCATTCAGAATTGCACATAAGAAGGGAAAATGACCAAGACGTGATCCCAAAAAAAAAATTAAAATGATGTCAGGCACTGTGTAGCTAATTTAATTGAGCAATTTAATCAGCTAAAATTAATTAGTCAACAAATTTGATTGCTTACCTTGTGAATAATGTGATTAGAAAGTTTGCATACTTGAGATGTGTCTAACCCTTACATCAGTGAGTAAGTTCGTCGTATGGATTGTTAAGGGCGACAGTTTTTTTTCTTTTCCCAAGGGAAATAGGAGAGGTGATCCTCTACTGCACAAGTCATGAACGACAGTTGGAAACGGTGACTAACAGAGTTTACCACTATTTTACAAAATTGCACCAATAAGCAGCTAGCTCACGACCCATTGAATCATTAGCAAAGGCAAGAAGTGAACTAAACCGATATCAACTATGACGGTGATGCACGCCAGACATGCTGGTGGCAAACCACGTTTGCTACACACAGAATTCAGGCTCACAAGAGAAATATGAGATTTTGTTTGACAAAACGTGGAGGCCTCAAGAGGTTAGCCAGCACACACTGCAACCCATTTGACATCAGTGTTCTAAACAGGCCGGCTATTATCTACAGATGGACACCAAGATGAGATATGAAGAGAACTGTTACCAAACTATCTAACATAATTATTATACATCTTTTTCAAGTCATGGCTGCACCCTATATTCAGAAGTAACTCTCAAGGCAATTTGTAATTTCATCTTGAAGCTCCTAGCAATTTGTAATTTCATCTAGAAATGTAAGTTGTAGGCATCATCTTGGAGATAGTGAGCAGCACGTATGTAATGAGATGTGAATTGCAGTAGTATGTATAAGACCAAAATACATGTGACACTGACAGGGAAACAGATAGTGCACAGTATAATTGCTACATAGATTCGGTTAGAGAACATATACATAATCAGAAGGATTATGGCACATGGGCGTGGTTCATCCTTAAACAAAGATACACTGAATGGTCGGTATGTTCAGGTCTAAAAGCATCTGCAGGAAACCACTGATCCTTGTACAGTATAATAGTATATATAGATTGTTTAACCACAGGTATCCAGCTATAAAATTGATGTGCAGAAGAACAGGACATATTGGGGGATTGCAGATTTTGGATCTTTATACTGATGCATTGTATTTAAATTGTTGCTAATTGTTTGGTCTGTTTGCCGACATGGATCCTAATAACCATTTTCTATACTATGAGTTTGAACCAATGCTATACATGTGGTGGAGCATGAGACAGAGAAGAGGGGAACCTGCACACAAGAATACTAATGCTCACTTCAATGCGTATCACTAACTTTATAATGGAGTCATAGATCCACCATCCAATTAAATTGTTAGATTCATGTCCATAGTCAATATTAGGAAGAACTACAGTTACAACTATTAGTTACAATATATTCGCTCTGTTCGTTTGGTCGTTTTCGGCTGGCTGATTCTCGCTGCTGCTGATTTGTTGTGAGAGAAAAATACTGTTGAATCGCTGGCTGAAAGCGCTGATAAGTTGAAACGAACAGGACGATTGTTCTGTAAACTAATTTTAGGATCCTCTCCAGACTCCAAATATTAATGTTCTGTGCAACACAAAGTACCAAATAACCGGAGGTTGGTATGAAAAGATGCAAGAATTAAAATTAAATGGGGAACTCTTCTCAGCATATATATACTAAATTAAAGGGGAATTCTTCTCAGTATATTATCAATCACGAAGCAAACTGATTTTGACAGCCAAAATTAAATGGGGAACTCTTCTCAGTATATACTAATGAGGCCATTCCATCAAGTTAGACCTAAATTAGCTTTTAAAGGGAATTGTAACTCAATCTTGAACTCTGTTCTCACAAGTAGCAGATTTTCGCTGTAATTCAAGCCTCATCTTCTAATTGCACATCATCATGTGTTGTCCAACCAGAGAAAGCAAGTAGGGGCATTGCAGGGGAAAAAAAGTAAAAGGATGAGGCGAGAGACGGCGAGTTGGGTCGGTGGCCTGACCTTGATATTATTAAGATGATGTGCAATGTAGTTCTTTACAATGTGGCATGCTGCAAACAACAAACAGTCCTTTAGATTTCTGTGTGTACACCTGGGAAGAAGAACAAGAAATATGTTAATCATACAAGTGATATCCATGTTCCTGAATAATTATGGTGCTAGTATGTACTGCACAGCAACAGCTCACTCTTTGCTCAAAAAAAAAAAAAAAAAAAAACAGCTCACTCTCAAAAGCCAGAATCAATTATTAAAGATGAGTTTAGCAGAGAAACCATTCTTTTATATATGCATGATATTTACTAACATTCTATCTGCAGGATGACCTCAGATTGTCAATGTATTTGACTAAAACATATCCAGTCAAATGATTTGGTTGGCTTATATTTCTTTTTTATAAAAAGCTTTTTTATAAAAAGAAGGCTGCCTTATGGTAACTACTCCCATTTACTACATTTCTCAGTAGAAGCATAACCACTAACTACCACGTCAAGTGCAAGAGCAAAAGTAAAAGCTGCAGTGTCATCAATTGGATATTAGATAATACAAAACTGAGAAAAAGTTTCGTGTTAGAGCCATCTAAGCAAGAAAAAGTTGATGCATAAATCCAACGGCTTGAGTTCATAACTACGATGATGGAACTGCTACGCTGATTTTTGATGTGCTCTCTGAAACTTGAGTTTGCTACAAAATGGGTTCCAGTAATATAAGTTGTACTTCAATCAGAAAATTGATTACATGGGAAACAAAAGTTGAAGCTTCATTTGTTAAAGAACGCAGGGCCATCAAGGTTTATTTGTAGATTTAGAACAAGGCAATCATATAGCATCTGCAGAAACAGTGGGAACCAGGCCAAAAACTCTATAGCTGGAAATCACATGTCTTGAATTTCCAAAATTGATGGTTCAGTAAGGGAGAGGGTCAGCTCTAATTAGACACTTGCAGCTGTGTCGGATGTTCAAAGGCATGCAATTCAGAAAAGGTGGAACATCATCGCTCTTGAGGACAGGACCTCTCTATTCATAGAGGATGAGGAGCATAAGCGCTAGGAACATTCAGATCAATTGCAAAGCAGATGAATGAATACAGAAGCGCAATTAAGGCGTACCTATTGGCAGGTGGACGAAGAGACGAAGGGGCCGACCCGAGCGCCTGCCGTGCGTCGCGGTGGAGGTGGCCTCGGCTCACCCTCGCCGCGCTGCCGTGCGTCGCGGTGGAGGTGGCCTCGGCTCGGCCGGGAGATTTGGCGTCGTGCGCGGGGTGGAGAGCGAGTGCCACCTGTTGCCCTCGAAGACGGGCGGCGGCGCGACGGCGCGGGACGACGGGCGTGCGGCGGACGACGGAGAGGCCGGGAGCGGGGGTGGAGACGGCGGTCTCCCCGCCGGTGCCGGAGGACGCCTTCGCCGCTTGAGGCGGCGTCGCGATGGTGGGCAGGTGCACCGGATTGAGGGGATTGGAGAGAACCGGGAGGCGTAGCGGCGGCAGCGAGGGTGAAGCGCGAGGGGCGGGCGGCGGTTCAGCGGAAGGCGAGTGGGAGGCGGTGCACCGGATTATTCTTCCCAGATGCGAAGGCTGGGATGATTTGGATGGACAACTTCAATCGCGTGCCTCACCGCAGCCTTTGCTTCCTCCACTTCCTGCTCGCCGGCGCCTCCAGATTGGAACCACCAAACATTGACTTGCTGCAGCGACAGCAGGTTCTCCAGGCCCAAGTCGAAACTGCCGTTGATTTCTCTGGTCTGCTGCACCTGGAAGTCAAACTCAAGATGCTCGAGCCTCGGCATGGCTCCTTGCTGAAACACCACAGGCCCTCCGAATCCCCACAACCAACAGTGCACCAGGCATGGGAACGAGCAAGCAGCAACAACAAATCTCCCATGGATTCCAAGATCATCACGGCCCACCCTCAGACCTAGATAGTAGAGAGCAGGCAACCTCCCTAGAATTTCGAGATCCTCCTGCTGCAGCCCCTTCACATTGATCTCGAGGACAGAGAGGTCCCGAAGCAGCGAGGGATTCAACCATCCGGGCAGCGCAGAAAACCAGCAGTCCCCCCATAGTCGCAATGTACGGAGATGTTGAGGGGCGATGGTGACCCAACCATCCAAGTTGCATTGACCAGATGAGATCTCTATAAATAGATTCTGGATTTTATGGAGCTTGTTTAGGCATTCCACCATGGATTTGTCCAAGTGGTTCTCCTCCGTATCAGTTATGCTGATTAAATTAATTCTCGGCACCCTCGGCTACGCTAGATGGCTCAGCTCTTCAACCATGTCTACGGGTCTTCGTGAATGCCTAGAGTTGAAAGCTCTTCAAGTGCTGTCAACCTCGAGATCCCTTTGGGCACTCTTGTCTTTCCATCTATGCGTAGGCACTTCAATTGTGTTAGCGAAATAACACTGGACGGCAAACGATCAATTTGATTTTCTTCTACATATAATGTCTGTAGAAATTGAAGGTTTCCTATTTCTTCAGGGAGCTGATCAATCTGTGTATCATTTAGTCCTAGGTACCTCAAGTGAAGTAAATTCCCAAGGTACTTAAGGCTATAACCTTGTGAAAGATCACATCCTTCTAAATCCAGTACACGCAAAACTCTGAAGTTCTCAAGTGTTGGTATATGATCAATAGAAGATGGAAACACTATAACTGACCTCACATGTTCTATGCTCAATGTGGCCTTTTCAGGATTACCATGACAAGCCTTGCCATGTTGAAGAGACAGCCTTCGAACCTTTTGCACTGCAGATGAGTTCCCCATATTCATTTTGTTCTGTATAGTAACAAAGTTTTCTTCACTTGACAAAAAACAGATAAGATCAAGCACCATATCATGTACACGGCAAGATTCTATTGTGCCGAAATATGTGTCATACATGGGTTGGATCATGCTTCTGTTTATAAGCTCATTGAAGTAACTCTCCCCTATTGTAAATAAGCTCTTCTCTTGTTTTCCACATTGAATAAAACCTTCGGCTATCCACAACCATATCAAGCGATTTTTCCCAATTTCATAATCTTCTGGAAACATACTTAAATATAACAAGCAAGTCTTTAGATGTGATGGCATGTCATAATAGCTGAGTGACAAAACATTTCTCATATTCTCTATAGTATTATTCTCCTCAAGTCCAACACCAATAGAGTTGCACACATCATACCACTCCAATTTGCCTCTACCTTTACTAGCGAGCAAACCAGCGATTGTAATAATAGCCAAAGGAACACCATCACATTTCTTTAATATTCTATTTGATACTTCTTCTAGCTCATCATCGGGGCATTTGCCTTTGTCTTCTTTGCCAAAAATTCTTCCATACATTAATATTCTAGAGTTCTCAATGGAAAGGGGCTTCATCTTGTAAGGTCTGCCAATTTCTTTAGCAACCGTGAAAATACGAGTTGTTGTGATGATCCTATATTCAACGCCATCATCGGGTAGAGCACATCTGATCATATTCCAGTATGAGACTTCCCATATGTCATCAATAATAACTAAGTATCTGCACAAATTGAGAGACAAAAGACCATGTTAATAATAAAATTTCTAAATAAATATAAAGTTACTATATATTAGTTCCAAATAAATTTGATATATATTAGTCCAATCCTTAAATTATTGTTAAAATTCTGAAATCCTATTTCTTTTGATACAAATTCTATGTGCATGTGTATTATTGAAATTCAATAAACCAATGCAAATGGAAGTAGATATTTTGAAAAAAGTGGACCACTGTTTTGTTCCCTCCCAGCATTGGATATTATTGCCCCTTAGCCACCCACCAAAACTAAGCTTCTAGTTTCGCTTACCTAGAGTAAATGAATTAGTCTTATAAAAGGTTTCATCCGCTTCACACAAAGTCTCTGTTCTGTGTCTCTAGAAGGAACTCTTGTTCTCCAGGATCATTATATATTATACGGACACACAGAAAATAGCTATAGAGTATCGAACCGAAGACTAGATAAGAGGAAATGATATGTTCTCACTTGGAAGCAAAACCGAGACTAAAAGAGTTGCTACGACATACAAAGGAAAAGAGATAAACTTGAGTGGAACTAAAGTGAGCCAGAAATACAGCCATATTTGTCAAACTTTCTAAACAAAAACTCCAAGAAATAAATTAATGACTAGGTTTTGTGATATATCCATACCTCTTTTCCCGAAGGAATTCTCTTAGCTCGTCAATGACATTGATACTTGTAGTACTGTACTTGGCAAGTTGATAGAACAAGTCCTTGAATAATCTATCCATATCAGGAGTTTGAGACACCGATACAAAAGCTGAGCAATCAAACTGGGTTCTAAGCTTTTCATACACAGCATTAGCAAGAGTTGTCTTTCCTAAACCTCCAAATCCGAAAATGGAAACTATCTTCTTTTGCTCATTGGACGCTTCATTGCCTTCCATTAGAATCTTGATTACCTCATCCCTTGACTCCTCAATGCCAACTAGCTCTGTCTGATTCTGATATCGAACCATGGCAACCAATGCAAGGGGATCAACCTTGACAAGCTTATCAATACTATGCTTAACCTCATACCTGCAGACAGCTATATGCATTAGTCGATGTAGAAGCTGTGACACAAATATATATTCCCTTTTTCTAAAAAAAAAAAGTCACACCTGCAGTGTTGTTTATGCACCTCCTTGACACGACTCTTGATGTCTCTGATGTCAATAGCAATCTTGCGGCGAATCTTGGGCTGCATCAAGGAACCAAGGGTCTTGTCAATGAACTTCTTGAAGCCATGCTTTTTGGCCGAATCATGGCCCTTGACTTGCACCATGAATGTGTCGATGTTGTCCTCTATGTCGTAGGACAACTCTCTCACATTCCTGGCCCAAATCTTATCCCCAGGAGGAAGCTGGTCAGCAGGAATCTTGGAGATATGCTCAAGGGCAGCCTTCATGCTCTCGAGCTCATCTCGGAGGAACATGATCCCCCCTTTCACCTCCTTTTGCAGCTTGTACTCGTCAGCAAGCAGCTCGCCAAGCTTGGGGATGAGGCTAGGAAGTGCCCCCAACACGACCTCCATGGATCCTCTTTGTGCAAGGAGGTTACAGGTGGGTGTGTTTGCAGTGGTGATGCCTGAGCAGCCTAGGCTATTGTTGGTGCTGGTGTGAAGTTGGCTTCCACAGGGACAACAAGAGACTAGGTGTGCGGCTGATTTGCTCTGATCAGAGTCTGGCTGGAGAAGAAGAATCAAAGAGAGGAGACGGCCGGCTGACGTACTACGGGAGGTCGACCAGAAGACACTGCTGGCAGTGCTTGAGTTGAGCGGAGAGAGCTGCGTGCCTGTCTCGAGTTGGGTATGGAAGAAGCAATCATGGACGAGCTGTGGACAAGGACGGAGGAAGAGATGGTGTGAAAGCGTCTGGTGCAAAGAGAATATTTGTTGGGGTGATGTGGTGCCCCCGTCTACAGGTATGCAGTGTGTTTGTCGCAGATCATGGACAAGATTCGGAGGGAATATATGAGCCACCCTAATCAACTATGTTTTTTTTTCTTTGCATATCATTTAGCCCTTTGATTAGGTGGAGAGCATTTTGCGCCGTCAGCTTCGAGGACGAAATCGCACACGTATTTTAAAATTTATTAGAAAAGCATCTTTTTCGACAAAAGTTGCTTTTATTTGGTTTAGAAGATGTAAAGTTTACAAGTGGACATCGGCATATCTATATTCTAACCAAAAAGGAGGAGGACTGAGACTAAGTGGACTGATCGGTGGAAACCAGAGCTGGCTTTTAGTAAAGCTGGATCAACTAATGCTCATCTTTGGTCTAAATTAAATAGAAAAGTGGATATCAGCGTGATGCTTCTTGATCTTGTTGTACAGAAAAATACTTTACTTGATGCCATAGCAAATCATTAAGCACCAAAGCCTTTGACATAACTCAACAATAAACTGGCCTGTTATTTTTTGATGTTAGACTAAACCTAAAAAAATTCTTATTATGATTTGGTACCACTTGATATCTTTCCAAGGATAGTAAAAAATTGTAACCAGAAATCTAATATAATTCGTAGAGAAACATACTCCGTTTCGTTTTAACAGAACAGACGACAGTACTAGTAGATGCAACAATGGAAGTGTTAGGCTCACACTGCCGCAAATGGATAATTACAACTTTTACTAGTACTTGTATCTGGTTGCAGGTCGACTAAGCTTCAGACAACATCAAGAACATACATCCACCAGAAGCACCGGCGAGTTTAGCATGGGAACACCATTAACCTGCTTACTGATGATGGTCCTCTTCTCCAACATGTTGGTTGATGTGATCGCTGTGACGGGGAGCTACGAAAATGACGAAGCTACTCTGGTAGCTTTCAAGGCGAAGATAGACGGTGGTGGGTTGTCGTCGTTGGCATCATGGAACCAGAGCTCTGACTACTGTAGCTGGCGAGGAGTGACATGCAGGCTGAAGCATCCAGGGAGAGTGTCCGTTCTGAACCTTGGCTCATCTGGGCTCTCGCAAGCCATTGGCAACCTCTGCTTCCTGAGGAGACTCAACTTGAGCAGCAACAAGCTCTCCGATGAGATACCTCGGACCATCAGCCAGCTCCAAAGCCTCAGGCTCCTCTACCTGGAGGATAACATGCTCGATGGCACAATCCCTGCTAACCTTAGCTATACCAGTCTGAAGACTCTGGTGCTCCACAGCAATCAATTGTCCGGAAGCCTGCCTGATGAACTCGGGAGCATGGCCCTTGAGAACCTGGTTCTCGATAATAATAGCTTCACAGGATATATCCTCCCATGGCTTGCCAATCTTACATCCTTGAAGATTCTTAGCTTATAGATGAATAAACTCGAGGGTTCCATCCCTCCTATCATCGGCAACAACGCGCACATTGAATTTCTTTCACTGTCAGATAATAACCTCCATGGTATGGTTCCCTGTTCCCTGTACAATATTTCAACCATGACTACTTTTTCAGTAGAAGGGAACAAGCTACATGGCAATCTTCCTGCTGATCTTGGAACCTGCTTTCCTGGGATGAAAAGACTTTACCTAGGTGGTAACAATTTTACAGGACCAATCCCACTTTCGGTGACCAATCTGTCCCATCTTGAGATCTTTGACATTGTGTCAAACAGTATCAGTGGGATTGTGCCTGATACCTTTGGAAATTTGCAAACTCTGATTTATTTTGCGTTGGGCTATAACCAGCTTGAGGCAAGGAGGCCACAGGACTGGGCATTCATTGATGATAAGCCCAGCACTCTGTACCCATCGTATTCCAATAGACCCAGCTAGTACGCCTACACGAGAGCCTCAGCGTAGGCTTAACAATGCGATGCGGGAAGTCGTGAAAAAGGAAGTTCTAAAACTTCTTCACGCCGGGATTATATATCCCGTACCACATAGCGACTGGGTCAGTCCCGTCCAAGTGGTTCCCAAAAACGGAGGAATGACGGTCATTGAGAACGATAAAAATGAGCTTATCCCTCAACGAACTGTCACAGGATGGAGGATGTGCATTGATTACCGAAAACTCAATGCGGCAACAAAGAAAGATCACTTTCCGCTCCCCTTCATTGATGAAATGCTGGAGCGGTTAGCGAAATACTCTTTCTTTTATTTCCTAGATGGGTATTTGGGATATCATCAGATTCCTATCCATGGATCTTGCCGGCCGTGGCCGATGCCCTCCCCTCCGGGCAACGGTGGCCCGGCCGCCGTCCTTGAATCCGGGGTCCGGGGTGGGCTACGGTTGGCTGGATTCCGAGGCTGCGGGCCTGGATCTGGCTTTTCCACCACCCACCCTCCCACCACTGCGCGCGCTCCTGGCCGGCGCCGCCGGCCGGGCTTCGTGTGGTGGGGCCTGCGGGGCTACGGTTCACGCATGCGCTGCGGCCGACCTCCGTAGATAAAGTTGGGTGAAAATCTCGCCCTAGCTGTTGCACAGCGAGCGGGCCAGTGACGGTGGCACTGCACGTCATTACCCTCCTGGGGGCGTCACTGATGACTTCATTCCTGCCGGAGCCGTGGGGATTCGCAGCCCTATCGAGGTGTTGGGTGGCCTGCTCCGTGGGATGACTATAGCGGGGTGAAAACCCTGCCCGGCACGCTCGAGCCGGCGGCAGTGGCGTGGCCTGCGTCATCCCCCTTCTCGAAGGTGTCATCGAAGCTTCGTCCGTCTCGGCAGGCAATGGTCGTGTTTTCTTTCGTCGGAGCGGATCTAGGTGCTCAAGTCGGAGGGGGTGCTCAAAAGCGTAACAGCTCGGCGTTTGGTGCTTGTGCACCAAGTGCTTCGTGTTGTTGCCATAGAAGAAACATCCATCTTCAATGGTGCTCGGTGTCCATCATTTCAGTACCTTTATTAGGTCTAACAAGTGTGTTTGGCGGCTTCATCTTGACGGTGGTGATCTTACTCTAGTGGAGTTTTTATTCTAGTAGTTGATTTCACGGTGCAAGTGAGAGGTCGAGTAGGACTACCTGAGCTCCTTGATGAGGATGTATTTTCTTCTGTCATTTTCTTTCTTTTTATTTTTTTCAGTATTGTAATTTTTTAGCCTGATTCTGCCCACGGGTAGATGAAGCTGGATAGTTTCTATCCATTATCTAAAAAAAAAGATCGCTGATAAGATCTTTCTGGTTAACCCGTGTTGGCTTCCTCACGGTCTGTGATTAGCGTTGATAGATGAAGATAGATACTAGATTGATATATATAATTATATATTAACAAGACTCCATCATTTTAGTTTCATTTCCCTCTTATTAGAATAATAAAATGATCAGATTAGGAACTATATAACAAAGTTGAATTGTAACTTATCTTAAATTTCCACTGATACATATAAATTAAAGGGTACGTATATCTCCTTGAAATGCCAACGCTTTGATGCACTCAGCATTATTAGTACAGAATTCGCAAACTGCCAAACCACACCAGAAAGGGATCATTCTGGTGGAGAGACATGCTAAAACTTCTGCCTAAGTTCAAGGAGCTGGTCAGTTCTTCGGTCAGAAATGGTGATACTATCTTCTTTTGGCTGGATAGCTGGGAAGGAGAAGCTCTGCAGTCTGTGCACCCTGAGCTTTTCAGCTTTGCAAGAAATAATCAAATTACAGTCCAGAAAGTCTTAAACACTAATGATTTCACCAGTCTTCTCCATTTGCCAATCTCTCATGTAGCTTTCAACCAAATGCAGAATGTATTGGACTTAATTGATTCAACTGAAACTGACCAAACTCCTAACAAATGGAGCCTAGGAGGGAATGCTGACTCCTTCTCTGCTGGCAAAGTGTATAGGACCCTGGTTGGGCATTCTGAAACCCATCAGGCTTTCAAATGGCTATGGAAGAACAGAGCTCAGCCAAAGCACAGAGTACTAAGCACCAAGAACATTCTAAGAAGAAAGAAAATGGAGTTGGGAACCTACCATTGTGGCCTGTGTAATGCCCTGACAGAAGAAACCTCCTATCACTTATTTGTTGATTGTGCCTTTGCCAGAATATGCTGGGACATTATTGGAGTTCAAATTAACTCCTCTACTCAATTCCCTGAATTGGTAGCCATCCTCAAAGCCCAGCTAAACTCCTGCTTCTTCATGGAGTCTATAATCCTTCTGTGTTGGACAATCTGGGCGGCAAGGAATGACTTGGTCTTCAGATGTCTGGGAAGAAACAGGGAGGCCTGTAAAAGAAGCTTCTTTAAAGAGCTTACTTTGCTCAGACACAGGATCAGGCAAGGACAAGAACAACAGTTTCAATCATGGATACAAAGTCTGGAGCTTATTGCTGCCTAGAGCAAATTTTCTTTGTTTCTTTTTTTTCTTAATTCCTCTTTTTTCAGAGGCTGTTCTCTTTTAGCTTTTTTCTGTCTCCTTTTAATCTTTGTACCCTTTGTTGTAACCTTTGGACTTGTTTGGTTTAATAAATTCCTGTAGGGGCTTCAGCCCCTCCAGTTAATTCAAAAAACTCAGCATTATTAGTTGGGCCAGAACGAAGACAGAGAAAAGAAACAGGAAACGGAGAATGGCACGCACAGCTCACACCATATGCCAAAGCAGATTCCAGACATGGAAATAGGAAGCGTACATCAAAGAAAAAGGAGAAAGGGATTGGCACTCACACACCATATGCAAAGGCAGATTCCAGACATGAGGAATAGGAATTGTCCATCAATTAACGAAGAAAAAGAGGCGACGGGCGCTCACACCATATGCTAAAGCAGATTCCAGACATGGACAGCATGAATTGTCCAGCAAAGAAAAAGCACCTTTAGTTCAAACTTATCACCAAGAAATTGTACAAAGGATATGACCGAAATAACATTAAGCACTACTACTACAAGAACAGTTTTTTTCAAGTGCCTGCTGTAGGAAAGGATATATAGCTTTCGCATCAATGCCTGCCTCCACCCGCCCTCTTTCAAGACCTCCAGCAAATGAAACATTTTCTCGGCTTGTGGATACAGAAAAAAAAATTAGAAATAAGCATACCGAGAAGGCAACAAATAAGATATTTGTGATGTCGGGTAAGCCTTTCCTCCATGACATCATCTCTATACAGGTTGACGCAGAACAGGCGTCCGTGAAGGGAAGGCAGCCTGGAAGCATTGTGTGTTAGGTGCAACACACTTGAGAAACCAGTAGACAACACTGGCCGGCGGAGCAGGAAACTGACTGAAGATTTACAAGAATCGCTACACACTGGAGCTGCAGACTGGTACTCGAGGAGCTTAACTGATCAAGTTGCTACACATCCGGGCGTACGTGGCCGGAGCACGACCACCAGCTCGTCCCTCGCTAGCTCCCGCCACCTTCTCCGTGACGCCGACGCGAAAGCCGCGGTCGTGCCGCCTCCGAAACCACGGCGTCGCATCATCGTCGACCACCGTTCTAATCCGCGCTCGATCTGCCATCGTAGGGAAGGAAACACCCCGCAGCTGCCGTCCGGGCATCCGGTGGCATGCTCGAGTGGGCGGCAGGCCCCGTGATGGAGGGGAAGGTGGCGGCGGTGCGTGCCAGTCATTTGTTCTTAGCTGAGTGTAAATTGTGTGCGATATATTTTGAAATAAAAGCTTTCAAAAAATGGAGAAAAGTTTCCAACAGAAAATTCAAGTTGGATCATATGTTTTGCACAAACAAAAAATCCAAAACCAAATCGAAAACTTTCAATATCTTTTTTTTTAGACGAAGGGGGCGCTGCTCCCCCAGCCTTTACGAAGGCTTAAAGCGCTGGGCGCCGGGTTCGAACCCGAATGGCGCCGCTCACACCTGGAGCGAGCTGCCAAACGAGCTACCGCTCGTTCCCAAAAAAAAAAATATTCAATATCAGATTTGATACTGTAGAATTAAGGAAGAATTGGCCGTGGGACATCTCGAAATGGGTAAATTGGCTGGTACGCATATCCACTTTCAATATTTGCTAGTAGACATCTCGGTTTCATGTAATTGGGCCAATGGACATCAAGCCCAGTCAAATATTATTACAAAATAGATATAAAATCATATAAGTGTCGGAAAATTATACTACAAAATTTTCTACACTCTACATGATGAGAACTACAGAGTAAAAGTATTATTTTGCATTGAAAAGACCATTTTTCTTCTCCTTATAAATAGATAAAAATAATCATGGTTAATTAGTTAATATATTTGTAAGATACTAAAAATGTTGCAAAAAGCACAGCATACATGACCAAATCGTTCTGTGATAAAAATATCAGATCAAAATAACAAAGTCTAATATATCAATTAAGCTTCACAGGAGATAAATCTATAACTCAATCATGCTAAATATATTAGTATAAACTTTATTATTTTGAGGCAATATTTTTAGCATTGTCGATGGAGGTGGCAGCCTGTGTGTCTCAATGGCGGTGATAATCTTACCCCTCTCAAGGGCCGGAGTTGGCCCAAATTCTTTCTCAATTTGTTGGGCAGTCATTACACTTGTTACATTACTCTCTATTTTCTGCTCGATGCGTCCTCGCGGTGAAATACGGACCAGCTGTTGACCCTCAGTTGACGAAGAAACGAATCTGGAGAAAGCCTCTGCAGAAGAAAGGTCATTTCGACCTGACGATGATATGGCGTGTTCGGAGGACAGTAAACTCAAAGCAGTAGGGAAGATGATTGCACAAGGGAGAACACTTTATATTTGCACTGATGAAGGGTATCTTGTCTATGTGATATAGCAGCACGGGAGGAGATTAGGAGGGTTGATGGGAGAGTTGAGCTTGCTGCTTGCTTCTTGGAACCTAAAGGGGCAGCTGCTACCTAGAGTGCTGGAGGTTGGCTTGATTTGGGGAAGGAAAAAGCTACTGTCGGCCACACGTGTAAATGCAAAGGATGATTCTTTGCGTCCCGCACAGGTAGCTTTATTATTAATTGATCAGATCTTTCTGGTTAACCCGCACAGAGTAGATAGATACATTAACAACACTCCATAATTTTAGTTTCTTTTATTACACTCTTATTAGAATAATAATAAAATGAGCCATACCTAGCCAGATTAGAAACTAACAAAGTTGAATAGTAACCTATCTTAAATTTGCACTGATAAATTAAATGGGACATATATCTCCTTGCACGCTTCCTGAGTATTATCCAGCAAAGAAAAAGGAAAAGGAGACTGGCCGGCGGCACTTACCTCACACCATATGCCAAAGCAGATTCCAGACATGTAGAATAGGAATTGCCCATCAATGATCAATCAAAGAAGAAAAAGAGGCGACGGGCGCTCACACCGTATGCCAAAGCTGATTCCAGACATGGACCGCAAGAATTGTCCAGCAAAGAAAAAACATCTTTTGTTCAAGTTTATCACCAAGAAACTTTTGCCATTCGTGACAGAGGAGTCAAGAGTGAGCTTTTGCCATTCGTGAGAGAGCGAGGGAGAAGTAAAGGAGGGAGCAGAGCGGGCCCCGCAAGCTCATGGACCAATCGCAGATCGACAACACCTCTCCTTGGCAGCGGTGGCTTGGGGCTCGTCGCAACGTCTAAGCCCGCAGGGGCCGAGTCCGCCAATGGCCGAGTCCGCCAATGGGCCCAGACGCCGAGTCCGCCAACCACCGTTCGACAACGGCCTGCGGGAGCAATCACGACTCACCTTGCTCACCGGACCACAGCAACCTCCCCTCTGCCGCCATGTGGGGCCACACGGCAACCAGGCCCGCACATCAGTGGCCGGTGTGGCCGAGCGCATCTGCTACCCCAGAGGCCTCGACAACCGCACCGCTTCCTAGGCCACCTGCGCCGGCCACCCCCACTCCCGTCGTCCGAGCCCCACGCCAGCCCAGCCTCTTGTGTAGCCAAGAGTGCACCCCGTCGCATGTACGGCAGCGAGACCGGCCATCAGATGCCCGATCCGGCGGCCAAAATCTCAGCAAGCCATCCTACGGTGGAAAAACTACCGTCCCCATAAGTTCCCTGCGGGATATGCTTAACCCCTGAACGAACGTCCATCACGGATTCACGGCGCGGGAAGATAGGATGCATGGCTGTATGCAGAGATTAGATTAGTTTCCTCCACCACGAGCCGAACTGCCGAAGGGATCCTCAGCCGCGAGCCAAGGACGCCGAGGGCGGGCGGGGCTCCTCCGTCGGCGGGTGCGGACAGGGCGTGGTTGGGGAAGAAACGGTGGGACCCACGAATAGCTAAAAAAATCCCTATGAAACTGTGTCAATGAAACTCTGCACTGATAGACCCAATTTCACCTTACTTCATCATGAGTATCACTTCTTGGAAATTGTGAGGTGAAACCTCCCATTGAGACTGGCCTTAGAACGTCATCAATAAAGCATCATGTAAAGCCTTATTTCTTGTAGTGGAAAAAGCACACACAAATTTCATCCTATGAGACTCTTATCTTATCCTCCTCGTTAATACAACACTACACAATAACTTAGTGTCCATGAAACCCTCATGAAACTCCATTAAGATTTGTCTAGCTATCCACATCATCCCATTAACTTTTTTCGCGAGCGGGTCTTTTACTCGTTTTTCATTAAGAGGAAGGGCCAAAGAGAGGCCAAAGCACGGATACAAGGGGCTCACAAGTAATCAAAGGATTGCCGGTAAAGCCTTAGATACAAAATAGAAAAACACAAAGAAAGCAAGAGTACATGGGGATAGAACACAGCCCCGCCCCAACACAGCCACTAACTAACTATGCCTGTACAAGAGAAATACATCCTCACAATGGTCGCCAAGATGGTGCAGATCATCCCCAGCGACCAGGTAGCCGCTGCGGGGTATAAACGACAACTAACCATGCCCGATGCCGCGTGCGTCGGAGAGGAGGCGGTGATCCGGAGCGGCGTCGATGGAACGGCTGCGAAGATCCGCAGCGGCGTCGAGGGAGCGGCGGCAGAGATCCAGGGCGGCACACGGCGGCGGTCGGCGGCGAGCGATTTAGGTTAGAGATTGAAATTGGGACGGTGTGGGGAGGAGGAAGGAGCCAGCCGAGCGGCCGCTTATATCCCCCCCTTTAGTCCCGGGTGGTAATACCAACCGGAACTAAAGGTACCCCTTTAGTCCCGGTTGGTATTACGACCTGGGACTAAAGGTTGTGTTTTGGCGGGCCGCCAAAATGCAGCCCACCTTTTGTCCCGGGCCGTGACATCACTCGGGACTAATGGTGGCCCGCCAAAACGCAGGAGAGTGATATTTTTGTTGCAATTGTTAATTTATAAATACAGGAAACTGTAAATTGGATAGTAAATCGATAGTCGGCCAAAAAAGGTTGCAAAAAATATCCTAGGCCTAATCCCGCACTGTTGTTTACTAACATTTGAAAAAAGTTGAAAAAAGTTTACTAATATTTAATATAGTCCAAATTAATAAAGACAATTTCAATAATGCAAAAATGATGCTATGAATTAAAATTGTTCAAACAGTTGTTTATCAGCTGGAAATTAGTTTTCACATCTAATTAACGTAGATCATTGAGTTTTTAGGCACACAATGGCCAAATGTGACCGGCCATCAATCATAAGCACAATATATATTCATTTGAATCGGACTAAAAATGTGAAAACGCGATGTAATATTAAATATTATGGTATAATTATTACATATGTGATAATATAGTTCTAACAATACACCACAATATCATTCAGGCACAGCAACAAACTTCTTTCTAACATATGTCCCTTGGTTATGATCTTGTCGTAACCATGGAGTGTCCTCATCATTTAGTAGGATACTTGGGTCACTGTTCATTATGAAAGGTGGAAATCCGTCATGCGTTTGATAATCTATAGACATGTCAGTCCTATCCTTGATTCCCACGATGTTTCTTTTCCCCGAGAGAACTATGTGGCGCCTTGGCTCATTGTCTCAGGACTTTGTTGTTTTTTGATTTCCCTTTCTTAGGTCTCGCTCGCCATATCCTTAACATAGAACACCCGATTCACATCCTTGGCTAAGACGAATGGCTTGTCTCGTGAACCCAAGATTGTTGAGGTCCACCGTTATCATTCCGTGCGAGGGTCAACGATACCGCGTTTCCGCTCAACTTCACCCATTGGCACCGAAATAGAGGGACCTTAAATGTTTTGCCATTTGCCCCAACTCCATAGTCAAGTTACCATATCTCCTCTATGCGGCCGTAATATCTTCCCTTGTTCCCATTTGGGTCTATGGCATCTAGGCAGACCCCACTGTTTTGGTTGCTGCTCCTTTTATCTTGTGCTATCGTGTAATATGTATTGCCATTTATCTCAAACCCTTTGAATGTAGAGACATTCCACGATGGTTTCCTAGCCAACATGTATAGTTCCATATCGATACTCTCGTCACCTCAAAATTGTTTTCGCAACCAAGTGCCAAAAGTAGAAATGTGCTCACGTCTAATCCATGCTTCATTCTTTCCCTCATTTTTGGATCGTAAAAGGTCCTTGTGTGTCTTGATATACGGTTACACCTTGGTGGAGTTTTGCAGAACTGTGTAGTGCGCTTGAACAAAAGAACCATCCCCCATGCTTACATATGATTTCCTCCCTAGTGTACCCTTCCCACTCAGTCCCCCCTCATACCGTGATCAGGCGCACCAATAGGCTTCAGGTCAGGAATAAAATCAGCGCAGAACACAATGACCTCCTCTGTTCCATAGCCCTTAGCGATGCTTCCTTCTGGCCGCGCACGATTGCGAACATATTTCTTTAGGATTCCCATGAACCTCTCAAAGGGGAACATGTTGTGTAGAAACACGGGACCAAGAATACTAATCTCTTTTACTAGGTGAACTAGGAGGTGTGTCATGATATCAAAGAAGGATGGTGGGAACACCAACTCAAAGCCGACAAGACATTGGACCACATCCTTGTGCAAGCTTAGCTAGATCCACTAGATTGATTGCTTTCTGTGAAATTGCGTTGAGGAATGCACATAGCTTCATGGTGGATAATCGTAAATTTGGAGGTCGAATCTCTCTTAATGCAACAGGAAGCAATTCTGTCATAAGTATGTGGCAGTCATGGGACTTCAGGTTTGTGAACTTCTTGTCTGGGACATTTATTGTACCCTTTATATTCGAGGAGTATCCAGATGGGACCTTGATGCTGCTTAGACATTCGAACATGATTTCCTTTTCTTCTTTGCTAAGAGTGTAGCTAGCAGGACTAAGGTAATGGCGCCCATCATCTGTCTTCTCAGGATGCAGATTGTCTCGTTGATTCATATGTTTAAGCTCCTGTCATGCTTCTAGTGTGTCCTTAGACTTTCCATAAACATCTATGAAGCCTAGTAGGTTCACACAAAGATTCTTCGTTAGGTGCATCACGTCGATCATGCTGCGGACCTCTAGGACTTTCCAGTACGGTAGCTCCCAAAATATGGACTTCTTCTTCCACATTGGTGTGTGTCCTTCAGCATCATTTGGAACAGGTTGGCTTCCAGGTCCCTTCCCATATACTACCTCTACATCCTTCACCATATTGAATATACCCTCACAAGTGCGATTGTTAGGCTTTGGTCGATGATCTGCCTTACCTTTGAAATACTTGCCCTTTTTTCTTAGGACGCTATTCGTTGGAAGAAAACGTCGATAACCCAAGTACACGACCTTTCGACATTTTTTCAAGAATACACCTTTAACATCAGTGAAACAGTGCGTGCATGCATTATATCCCTTGTTTGACTGTCCTGGAAGATTACCAAGAGCCGGCCAGTCATTGATTGTAACAAACAACAAGGCTCGCAGGTTAAAGTGTTCTTGTTTGTACTCATCCCACATACGTACACCTATCTTCTTCCACAATTCAAGAAGTTCGTCAACTAATGGCCTTAGGTAGACATCAAGGCAGCAACTAGTAATGCGAGATCCAGCAGAAATAAATCGAGAAAAAAAGGGAGGGATTAATCTGACCTTGCGAGCAGCGGTGAGCAGTAGATCAGGAAGTGTGTGGCGGCAGGCAACAGGGTGGTGCAGGGCGGCGGTGGTGTGCCGAGACGCCGGGAGGCGACCCGTGGGTGGTGTCGTCGGTGGGAAGCACGAGCGGCTGTGGTGTGCCGAAGTACGAGGAGGGGACCGGTGGGTGGCGATGGCGGGGGAGGGGGTGGGGGCGAGTGGGAGGCAGCAACCGAGCCGCGCTTGCGGTCGTGGGCGGTGACCCTGTGCGTCGGGACGGTAGCGGAGGCCGGTCGGGGAGCTAGCTGCAGCTCCGAGGATCTTGGTTCGTCGATGGACTGCGTGGGTGAGATGTGCCGCCGTCGACTTGAGGACGAGGGGGGTGGCGGCGGCGGCAGCGGTGACGATGGTTGGTGAGGGCGGCGGCGGTGGGGGCAGCTGGGGCGAGGCCGCGAGGGAGAGGCCGATCCTATCGCGCTCTGGATTCGGAGTTCGGCGGCACGTGGGGTGCGGCTGCGAGGGGGTAGGCCCGGTAGGGTGAGATGAGAGGGAGCTGTGAAAAGACCAACATACCCTTAATCATATTAAATCAAAACAAATTAGTAATTAGCAGAGCTATTGGGAGCTAGTGGGAATTATTGGGAATTGTTTTCAAGCATGGTAAAAGGGCTCGTAATAGATAAACTTGTGTGGCACTAAAGTGAACCCAAAATTATAGTTATATTTGTCAAACTTTCTATAAAAAATGAAGAAATAAATTAATATCTACTTTTTGTGATATAGCCTACCTCTTCTTCCGTAGGAATCCTCTTAGCTCGTCAATGATAACATTGATACTTGCAGTACTGTCCTTTTTGGCTAGTTGACAGAACATGTCCTTGAACAATCTATCCATATGAGGAGTTTGAGACACCGATACAAAGGCTGAGCAATCAAATTGTGATCTAAGCTTTTCATACACAACATGAGCAAGAGTTGTCTTTCCTAAACCTCCAAATCCCACAATAGAAACTATCTTGTTTTGCTCCTTGGACGCTTCATTGCCTTCTATGAGAATCTTGATGACCTCTTCTCTTGACTCCTCGATGCCAACTAGCTCTGTCACCTTCTTGTACCGAACCAGTGCACGAGGATCAACTTTGACAGGCTTATCAACATTGTGGTCAACCTTGTACCTGTCGTGCCGGCTGTGAACCTCTATGACACGACTCTTGATCTCTCTGATGTCAACAGCAATCTTATGTGGAATCTTGGGCTGCATCAAAGAACCAAGGGTCTTGTCAATGAACTTCTTGAAGCCATGCTTTTTGTCCGGCTGATGATCCTTGACTTGCACCATGAATGTATCGATTTTGTCCTCCATGTCATAGGACAGCTCTCTCACATTCCTTGCCCAGATCTTGTCCCCACTTGGCAGCTGGTCAGCTGGAACCTTGGAGATATTCTCAAGGGCAGCCTTCATGCTCTCAAGCTCATCTCGGAGGAACATGATGCCACCTTTCACCTCCTTTTGCAGGCTGTACTCGTCGGCAAGCAGCTGACCGAGCTTGGGGAGCAAGCTTGGCAGTGCCCCAAGCACGACCTCTGGTGTGTGTGTGTTTGGGCGCCGAGACTAGGGAGAGCAGTGGTGCTTGGTGGTGTTCAATGTAGCTTATAGCAGAACCTGAACAGGAGCTCTTGGGGATGGTGGTGGATCCATGTTACTCTCTTTTGATACAGCTGCCAGTTATTCTAAGGAATCTGCGTCTCCAGCCTGTGTGCACGTTGCAGCCCTTGAAAGGCGCTTGGCATGTGGAGGAGCTGGATTGGATCGGTTAGCTCTCACTGTCAACGGAAGCAAGCACGCATGCGCCACACCCTGCATTATATTTCTCCCGGACAACCCCCAGGTCGTCTCATGACTCACAAGAGCTAATAAAATAACAATCCAAGATATAGAGGATCAAATATATAGCTACTTAAGTAGTAATGATCAGATTAACTAGTACTAGCACTACATCATCACCAACTTGTTGCAACTACCAGCAGTTGTCAGTCGGCGCGGCCATGAGAGTTGAGAATGACGACAGGGCCGAAATTTGTAGAGCTCGTAGCAAATTTTGTGTTAAAGGTCAAGTTTTGCCTTCAGTTAGCTGACATCAACTCAGACAGATTTTATTTTTTGTCAATTTCAGTAATATTATCGGCGGGATTAGTAATGCACTTGATGATTTTACTCAACTATCAAAAGCGCCTGTGGTAGGGACGGTGTACAGACTTTAGAGTTCCTACCACACAATGCTGGAGGGGTACAAGTACTACCACCACCTCGTCGGCATTCGTACTACCACAACCTCGTCGGCATTCTCATCGGCCTCTGGCCCTCTGTATCCTTGCCACCATCCTCGGCACGCTTTGACGTCACTCACTCTGTAAGGGCCCGTGCTCCGGGACGGGTGCAGCAGCAACACCGACGTCCACCAGGTCGACTTCTTCAGCCGCGCTGCGGAACAGCACGCCAAGCATCTGACCTGTTCGGTACATGTTCGTTGCCTTTGCCTATGTGCTTGTGGCGCGGCGATGCATGACGAGCATGTCGTCGCCCTGGAGTGCGTGATCCAGTGGTCATGCATTTGCAGTTCGCGACGCGATAGCTTTTTCTGGGTGTGCTTCAGTACTCAAGATCCTTGTTGTTTCGTGCTCTGTTTTTGGTGTCCAATAGCTCTAGACCGTAGCAGGTGCAAAACATGGAGTGATATAATATATCTTGGTGCTGTGTCAATTATTAGGGGCATTTGAAATGAAAGTGAAATTTGCAAAAAAAAAAATAAAATACGAGCTGATCAAAAACTTTTCAGGCAAAACTTCTGAACCAGTAAAAGTGTCAAGATCAAATTTGAGACTGAACCTTATCCACTGGGCATTACGAAAGCAAAAACAAGCTGCGGCCTTTGTTGATGCTTCGTCCACCCAGATGGACCTGCTGCTGCAATTGAAGGTGGAGGGACTCCACCTTCCTGATGCAGTCTATGACGGTACAAGGTGCTAGATGAAGAAGGCCTACTGTACCCAAACTGAAAACTAAATATTACAGTACCTTCCGTTACAACTGAAAATTTACATGCCTTCCTTGGCAATCCCTTACAAGCAACTTGTATGACAGAACTTTTCAAAATTATCGTGTCTTCCACTCCTGGTTGTTTGACCTCAACTCGATGGCCTGATGAAGTCATGCACAACAAAATTTCGTCTCATGGGTTGCCAACATTTGAACTAGGACTGCAACGCCGTTAGCAGTTAGTTATCTGCTCAACGTTCCTTTTGGCCTGTCTCTGCAAGATGTTGAGAGTGAACAGGGTTAGGCATCCAGAATCCTCTGCACCAGATCCATATCCATTGGCACCCCCACTCGGCTGCTTCGTGAATACAAAAATCAAGTACAAACTAGTTTTTTTTTTCTTTCTTTTTTTTTTTTGGCAAAAACAATATGTTCGGCCAAGTACAAACTAGTTAAGTTATTGCTTCTCAACAAGATCAATCATTTATATTAGTGAAGTGAATGGCAAGAAGCCTTTTCTGGAACTAATTCATAATCTTATAATATACAAACTTTCCTTTGTATTACGTTCCAAAGATAAGGCAAGAACAATATCAGTGTTAATTATCAGTGAACAATAGAAATTTTGAACAGTTGCACAAAGCTCATTGTCACGCCGATCTATACTGTGCATTAGGCCAGTATGAGATATTTAGTTGTTGCCATGCAGAAGACTGACAGACAGGAAGCGTAACCAAGAAAATTTGTAGTTTAAACGTCGATTGATTATTCAAGTCTAACTGTAGTTTTTCTATCATTGAAGTGTTCTCTGGTGCTGATGAAAATGGCAATGAAGCAGGCTCTCATAACTACCAATTTTTTAATAACACAATCAAATGTTTTGCAAGTTGCGGTATATAGTATTTTTGGAATAAAAATGGTGCTGACACACGGGCCATTATATTCTTGGACATCTCAGTCACGGGTTCACGACATGTGTACATTTCAAATAGAAAACTACTCTTTTTTTTTTTGCAGTATTTTACAGGTCAGGTTATGTATCACTTTCTGCATACTAAATGTAAACAACAATAGCATATTCTAAATATGGAAACAGTATTTGCTCCCTTGGGCAAACCAGCTAATAATTATAAAACAAAAGTACCAGGTTCAACCTATTCGCGAAAAGTTATGAAACAAAAGCATCACTATTGATTATTGAGAAAACACACAGGAAATTCCAAGGACTACCTATTTGGCAATTCACCAACATGCAGGGGCTGATTCCTTTTATCCACGGCCACGGGTGAGCACTAATTTATATGATTTGTCAAGTAGCATTAGCTTCAAAGGCTTCTCTGAACTGGTCCAGCTAAGCGTTAGTGTCTGGAAAGTGAAGATAATGATGAGGGGGGGGGGGGGGGGGGGGGGAGGTCAGAACAAAAGTGAAATGCAGAGAAGCAAGAACAAATGGAGAGGAAACAGGAAGCCCGAGCGTAGCGTACTCGTGCGTGCTTAGTTCAGAGTACGTGCCGCGTACGGATAGGAAGCGTACACGTTTATTTTAACATTTATTATATATTTTTTTTATTAAACATTGGTTGTATCTATCTGAATTTCAGGTAATAATAGAGGAAGTCGGAAAGAAGTGAGAGACATGTAGTTATGACTTGCTGACATGTTGTTGATTAGATGGACATATTATATATTATTATAACCTATTGATTATAGTATTTATAAAATGTTTCCATCTTGTATTAATATTTATACTTTTACCTATAAAACGTTATCGAATGATTAAATGGTATTGCTTGGCGTTAAAAAAATAACAAAATAAATTATGAATCCGACATACATACCCTCTCTATCACGCAACATCCATCGTGTACATCAATTTTTCCCTCATCATCATCTATGACCGCCAAAGATACATGAGTTAGTAAAGAACTACGGGTAGAAATAAACAAAAGTGTTCAAATAGTTTATAGAATGTTATAGAATTGTATAAATTACCGTTGTCATCAAATAGTGGTGTAGTCAGTGCAGCTGACCCAGGTTCAGGGCTAGGGCCTGTCCTTTCTGATATTGATGCAAAGACCATGGTTGAGTTATGTATAATACAAGTCACCTAATAAATAGTGTGATGAGGCATGAATATCTACCGTTGTTGGTCAGGGCGAATTCAGACAAGGGTGTGTTATCATTTAGTTGTTCCTCCTCCATGCATTCACAATCATCAAATAGTGGTGTCGTCGATGTGGTAGATGTAGCCGGAAGGTTGGGTTCACCCTTTTCTGTTAATCATGTCATGACCATGAGTTAGATATAATATGGTATATATGTCACCTAAATGGGATGATGAGGCATCCATATTTACCATTGTTGGTCAAGGTTGAATGAGGCAAGGGTGTGTTAACATCCACTCGGTCTTCAGCCATACAATCGCCCTCTGTATTAGATGCCCTTGTGTTCGAGCCAATGCGACGCTCAAACAGCATATTATGATAGGCTAACAAAGCATGTCTTTGTCCAGATGGAACATGTGATCTTTGTGTCATATGGCCAGATAGTGACTCATTGTATACTTCATCATCAGGCTCCTCATGAGGTGGAGGAATATAAAGAGGTGTTGCATTGGATGACTCTAGGATAACCGAATCACTGGATTTCACCGTGGATCCAAGAGTTGCAGATGCGTCCGTAGTGGGCCATACAATCGTAGGACTAAATGACGGGTCCTTCATGGCGATAGAGTCCGAGTGTAGGGTGTGCTTCCTTGCCTCTTGGAATTTTTTCTGAGACAATTTCATTGCCTCCTTATGCTTGGGTTCTGTATTGTGCAGCCTTTGGCGCTCACGCCTTGCTTCCCTCTATTCGGGTGTCATATTTTTGTACCATTCTCTCATGTAGTTACTTTTTGATGTACTTTGCACACATGTTTTATTAGCATCGGAAACAGGAGTATTGGTGAAACCAATAGTGCTCTCCTCCATAGTCTCCATTTCCAGGTCATCTGACAAATGTAATTATATAAACACAATCATTAGCTTTATTGAGTCATGTTCTTGTAATATTATTTTTCAAAGACCTCAAATATATTACACCATATGTAATTTAATCAGCTAAAATTAATTAGTCAACAAATTTGATTGCTTACCTTGTGAATAATGTAATTAGAAAGTTTGCATACTTGAGATGTATCTAACCCTTACATCAGTGAGTAAGTTCGTCGTATGGATTGTTAAGGGCGACAGTTTTTTTTTTCTTTTCCCAAGGGAAATAGGAGAGGTGATCCCCTACTGCACAAGTCATGAACAATGACAGTTGGAAACGGTGACTAACAGAGTTTACCACTATTTTACAAAATTGCACCAATAAGCAGCTAGCTCACGACCCATTGAATCATTAGCAAAGGCGAGAAGTGAACTAAACCGATATCAACTATGACGGTGATGCACGCCAGACATGCTGGTGGCAAACCACGTTTGCTACACACAGAATTCAGGCTCACAAGAGAAATATGAGATTTTGTTTGACAAAACGTGGAGGCCTCAAGAGGTTAGCCAGCACACTCTGCAACCCAGTTGACATCAGTGTTCTAAACAGGCCGGCTATTATCTACAGATGGACACCAAGATGAGATATGAAGAGAACTGTTACCAAACTATCTAACATAATTATTATACATCTTTTCAAGTCATGGCTGCACCCTATATTCAGAAGTAACTCTCAAGGCAATTTGTAATTTCATCTTGAAGCTCCTAGCAATTTGTAATTTCATCTAGAAATGTAAGTTGTAGGCATCATCTTGGAGATAGTGAGCAGCACGTATGTAATGAGATGTGAATTGCAGTAGTATGTATAAGACCAAAATACATGTGACACTGACAGGGAAACAGATAGTGCACAGTATAATTGCTACATAGATTCGGTTCAGAGGAACATATACATAATCCAGAAGGATTACTGGCACATGGGCGTGGTTCGTCCTTAAACAAAGATACACTGAATGGTCGGTATGTTCAGGTCTAAAAGCATCTGCAGGAAACTACTGATCCTTGTACAGTATAATAGTATATATAGATTGTTTAACCATAGGTATCCAGCTATAAAATTGATGTGCAGAAGAACAGGACATATTGGGGGATTGCAGATTTTGGATCTTTATACTGATGCATTGTATTTAAATTGTTGCTAATTGTTTGGTCTGTTTGCCGACATGGATCCTAATAACCATTTTCTATACTATGAGTTTGAACCAATGCTATACAGGTGGTGGAGCATGAGACAGAGAAGAGGGGAACCTGCACAGAAGAATACTAATGCTCACTTCAATGCGTATCACTAACTTTATAATGGAGTCATAGATCCACCATCCAATTAAATTGTTAGATTCATGTCCATAGTCAATATTAGGAAGAACTACAGTTACAACTATTAGTTACAATATATTGTTCTGTAAACTAATTTTAGGATCCTCTCCAGACTCCAAATATTAATGTTCTGTGCAACACAAAGTACCAAATAACCGGAGGTTGGTATGAAAAGATGCAAGAACTAAAATTAAATGGGGAACTCTTCTCAGTATATATACTAAATTAAAGGGGAATTCTTCTCAGTATATTATCAATCACGAAGCAAACTGATTTTGACAGCCAAAATTAAATGGGTAACTCTTCTCAGTATATACTAATGAGGCCATTCCATCAAGTTAGACCTAAATTAGCTTTTAAAGGGAATTGTAACTCAATCTTGAACTCTGTTCTCACAAGTAGCAGATTTTCGCTGTAATTCAAGCCTCATCTTCTAATTGCACATCATCATGTGTTGTCCAACCAGAGAAAGCAAGCAGGGGCATTGCAGGGGAAAAAAGTAAAAGGATGAGGCGAGAGACGGCGAGTTGGGTCGGTGGCCTGACCTTGATATTATTAAGATGATGTGCAATGTAGTTTTTTACAATGTGGCATGCTGCAAACAACAAACAGTCCTTTAGATTTCTGTATGTGTACCTGGGAAGAAGAACAAGAAATATGTTAATCATACAAGTGATATCCATGTTCCTGAATAATTAAGGTGTTAGTATGTACTGCACAGCAACACCTCACTCTCAAAAGCCAGAATCAATTATTAAAGATGAGTTTAGCAGAGAAACCATTCTTTTATATATGCATGATAGTTACTAACATTTTATCTGCAGGATGACCTCAGATTGTCAATGTATTTGACTAAAACATATCCAGTCAAATGATTTGGTTGTCTTATATTTCTTTTTTATAAAAATATTTGCCAAGTTTATAAAAATTGAAGGTTCTGCCTTATGGTAACTACTCCCATTTACTACATTTATCAGTAGAAGCATAACCACTAACATTCAATTGCAAGAGCAAAAGAAGTGCAAAGTTACTGACTGTTCAAATTTGATACCTTAATACAAGAATATTTGCCAAGTTCCTTCTACATTAATGATTAATGTGCTTACCAACTTTATCCTGCAACCAAATGAATCTGCAGTGTCATCTTCATCAATCTGGATATTAGATAATACAAAACTGAGAAAAAGTTTCGTGTTAGAGCCATCTAAGCAAGAAAAAGTTGATGCATAAATCCAACGGCTTGAGTTCATAACTACGATGATGGAACTGCTACGCTGATTTTTGATGTGCTCTCTGAAACTCGAGTTTGCTACAAAATGGGTTCCAGTAATATAAGTTGTACTTCAATCAGAAAATTGATTACATGGGAAACAAAAGTTGAAGCTTCATTTGTTAAAGAACGCAGGGCCATCAAGGTTTATTTGTAGATTTAGAACAAAGCAATCCTATAGCATCTGCAGAAACAGTGGGAAGCAGGCCAAAAACTCTATAGATGGAAATCACATGTCTTGAATTTCCAAAATTGATGGTTCAGTAAGGGAGAGGGTCAGCTCTAATTAGACACTTGCAGCTGTGTCGGATGTTCAAAGGCATGCAATTCAGAAAAGGTGGAACATCATCGCTCTTCAGGACCAGGACCTCTCTATTCATAGAGGATGAGGAGCATAAGCGCTAGGAACATTCAGATCAATTGCAAAGCAGATGAATGAATACAGAAGCGCAATTAAGGCGTACCTATTGGCAGGTGGACGAAGAGACGAAGGGGCCGACCCGAGCGCCTGCCGTGCGTCGCGGTGGAGGTGGCCTCAGCTCCTGCCAGCTGCTGCCGTGCGTCGCGGTGGAGGTGGCCTCAGCTCGCTGGGAGATTTGGCGTCGTGCGCGGGGGTGGAGAGCGAGTGCCACCTGTTGCCCTCGAAGACGGGCGGCGGCAGCGACGGCGGCGGGACGACGGGCGTGCGGCGACGACGGAGAGGCCGGGAGCGGGGGTGGAGACCCGCCGGTGCCGGAGGACGCCTTCGCCGCTTGAGGCGGCGTCGCGACGGTGGGCAGGTGCACCGGATTGAGGGGATTGGAGAGAACCGGGAGGCGTAGCGGCGGCGGCGAGGGTGAAGCGCGAGGGGCGGGCGGCGGTTCAGCGGAAGGCGGAGTGGGAGCTGCAGGCGTGGGCGGAGCGGGGGGTTTGACCGGGAGATCGACGCGGGGTGAGCGAGGTTAATAATAGATTAGTTTAGCGGGGAAGCGAGGTGGCCGGGAAGCGAGGTTAGAACCTGATCTGTGAAGAAACAACCGACGAGAGAAATGTAGGTTAGAACAAAATGCGGCTCAAATTTAGGTCCGATAAAATTAAAAGAACAAGCAGAGTAAGCAGCACGTACATCTTCATCCGTGTATATTAATTTGATCGCGTACATCTGTCGCGGATGGCAAGCTTAGGATGATTGGGATGGACAACTTCAATCGCGTGCCTCACCGCAGCCTTTGCTTCCTCCACTTCCTGCTCGCCGGCGCCTCCGGATTGGAACCCAACGGAGACTTGCTGCAGCGACGGCAGGTTCTCCAGGCCCAAGTCGAAACTGCCGTTGATTTCTCTCGTCCGCTGCACTGGCAAGTCAAACCCAAGGTCCACGAGCCTTGGCATGGCTCCTTGCTGAAACACCACAGGCCCTCCGAATTCCCACAACCGGCAAATCACCAGGCATGGGAACGAGCAAGCAGCAACAACAAATCTTCCATGGATTCTAAGATCCTCATGGCCCACCATCAGACCTAGATAGTAGAGAGCAGGCAACCTCCCTAGGATTTCGAGATCCTCCTGCTGCAGCCCCTTCACATTGATATCGAGGAAAGAGAGGTCCCGAAGTAGCGAGGGATTCAACCATCCAGGCAGCGCAGAAAACCAGCAGGCCTCCCATTGTTTCAATGTACGGAGATTTTGAGGGGCGACGACGACCCAACCATCCAAGTTGCATTCACCAGATGAGATCACTATAAATAGCTCCTGGATTTTATGGAGCTTGTTTAGGCATTCCACCATGGATTTGTCCAAGTGGTTCTCCTCCGTATCAGTTATGCTGATTAAATTAATTCTCAGCACCCTCAGCTCTACTAGATGGCTCAGCTCTTCGACCATGTCTATGGAGTCTTCGTGAATGCCTAGAATTGAAAGCTCTTCAAGTGTTGTCAACCTCGAGATCCCTTTGCACACTCTTGTCTCTTCAGCTATGCGTAGGCACTTCAATTGTGTTAGCGAAATAACACTCAACGGCAAACAATCAATATTATTGCCTTCTACATTTAATATCTGTAGAAATTGAAGGTTTCCTATTTCTTCAGGGAGCTGATCAATCTTTGTACATCTTAGTCCTAGGTACCTCAAGTGAAGTAAATTCCCAAGGTACTTAAGGCTATAACCTTGTGAAAGATCACATCCTTCTAAATCCAGTACACGCAAAACCTTGAAGTTCTCAAGTGTTGGCATATGATCAATAGAAGATGGAAACACAACAACTGACCTCACATGTTCTAAGCTCAATGTGGCCTTATCAGGATTACCACAACCAGCCTTGCCATTTTGAAGAGATAGCCTTCGAACCTTTTCCACTGCAGATGACTTCCCCATATTCATATTGTTCTGTATAGTAACAAAGTTTTCTTCACTTGACAAAGAACAGATAAGATCAAGCACCATATCATGTACACGGCAAAAGTTTACTTCGCCCATATATGTGTTGGGTTGGATCATGTTTCTGTTTACAAGCTCATTGAAGTAACTCTCCCCAATTGTAAATAAGCTCTTCTCTTGTTTTCCACATTGGATAAAACCTTCAGCTATCCACAACCATATCAAACGATCTTTTCTGATGGCACAATCTTCTGGAAACATACTTAAATATAACAAGCAAGTCCTTAGATGTGATGGCATGTCATAATAGCTGAGTGACAAAACATTTCTCATATTCTCTATAGTATTATTCTCCTCAAGTCCAACACCAATAGAGTTGCACACATCATACCACTCCAATTTGCTTCTACCTTTACTAGCGAGCAAACTAGCGATTGTAATAATAGCCAAAGGAACACCATCACATTTCTTTAATATTCTATTTGATACTTCTTCTAGCTCATCATCGGGGCATTTGCCTTTGTCTTCTTTGCCAAAAATTCTTCCATACATTAATATTCTAGAGTTCTCAATGGAAAGGGGCTTCATCTTGTAAGGTCTGCCAATTTCTTTAGCAACCGTGAAAATACGAGTTGTTGTGATGATCCTGTATTCAACACTGTCTTCGGGCAGAGCACACCTGATCATTTTCCAGTATGCGATTTCCCATATATCATCAATAATAACTAAGTACCTGCACATATTGAACAACAGAACACCATGTTACTAAACAAATTGATAAATAAATATATAATCTTGCTTATGTATTGTGCATGTTAGCAAACTGAAAGAAGATAATAGCATGTGGGGTGTGGCCCTTGTTGCTGTGTACCACATTGGTCATAGCAGGCGCCATTTGCCCAGCTTTTCCATTCTTCTCTTTTATTTTTTTTTTACCTTTAGAAACATGTGAACGCTTACTTGAGGATCAAGATCACTAAAAAGTTACAATATATTAGTTCCAAAAAATAGAAGACATTAAGGCTAATGCTTCAGATCTGACTTAATTAAGTTATGCAATCCTATTTTTAAATCCTTCTGATATAAAGCTGTGCACATATGCTGTATTGATGATGTCCAAGAAAAAATTGCAATTGGAAATGGAGATTTTGAATAGTGTTGACCCGTATTTTGTCCCTTCTCAGCACTGCATATTCAGATACATCGATCTAGTGATTTCTAAGTGAAATGATTTCTTTTTTGACAAACCAATCGGCAAGCTTGATTTATTAAGAATAGTTATTACACTGTTTATAAAACAAATCTCCGGTTGCAGAATATAATGACATGGACAGAAAGAAGAGATCAAGAGTGGCATTGAAGTGAGCTGGAAATATGGTCATATTTGTCGGAATAATTAAGATCTCTTATTTTGAGTGCAATACCAAATTATACAATTAAAAAACTAAGTGAAATATATATCCATACCTCTTCCCCTGAAGAAATCCTCTTAGCTCGTCAATAACATTGATACTTGCAGTGCTGTACTTGGCTAATTGATAGAACATGTCCTTGAATAATCTGTCCATATCAGGAGTCTGAGACACCGATACAAAGGCTGAGCAATCAAATTGTGATCTGAACTTTTCATAC
This sequence comes from Themeda triandra, assembly GCA_018135685.1. Classification (NCBI taxonomy): domain Eukaryota; kingdom Viridiplantae; phylum Streptophyta; class Magnoliopsida; order Poales; family Poaceae; genus Themeda; species Themeda triandra. The sequence continues at coordinate 123,104 of JAENPR010001392.1, read as the reverse complement.
ACCACATTAGCAAGAGTTGTCTTTCCAAGACCTCCAAATCCCACAATGGAAACTATCTTGTTTTGCTCATTGGACGCTTCGCTGCCTTCAATAAGAAACTTGATTACCTCATCTCTTGACTCTTCAATGCCAACTAGCTCTGCCACCTTCTCATACCGAACCAATGCACGAGGATCAACATTAACAACCTTATCAACACTGTGGTTAACCTCATACCTGCGTCGTCGGTCGTGCAACTCTACAGCACGTCCCTTGATTTCTCTTATGTCAATAGCAATCTTGCGGCGAATTTTGGGCTGCATCAAGGAACCAAGGGTCTTGTCAATGAACTTCTTGAATCCCTGCTTTTTGGCCGTCTGATGGCCCTTGACTTGCACCATGAATGTGTCGATATTGTCCTCTATGTCATAGGACAACTCTCTTACATTCCTGGCCCAAATCTTATCCACACTAGGAAGCTGGTCAGCTGGAGTCTTGGAGATGTCCTCAAGGGCAGCCTTCATGCTCTCAAGCTCAGCTTGGAGGAACCTGATCCCTCCTTTCACCTCCTTTTGCAGGTTGTATTCGTCAGCAAGCAGCTCGCCAAGCTTGGGGATGAGGCTAGGAAGTGCCCCCAACACGACCTCCATGGATCCTCTTTGTGCAAGGAGCAAAGGTTACAGGTGGGTGTGTTTGCAGTGGTGATGCCTGAGCAGCCTAGGCTATTGTTGGTGCTGGTGTGAAGTTGGCTTCCACAGGGACAACAAGAGACTAGGTGTGCGGCTGATTTTGCTCTGATCAGAGTCTGGCTGGAGAAGAAGAATCAAAGAGAGGAGACGGGAGGTCGACCACAAGACACTGCTGGCAGTGCTTGAGTTGAGCGGAGAGAGCTGCGTGCCTGTCTCGAGTTGGGTATGGAAGAAGCAATCATGGACGAACTGTGGACAAGGACGGAGGAAGAGATGGTGTGAAAGCGTCTGGTGCAAAGAGAATATTTGTTGGGGTGATGTGGTGCCCCCGTCTACAGGTATGCAGTGTGTTTGTCGCAGATCATGGACAAGATTCGGAGGGAATATATGAGCCACCCTAATCAACTATGTTTTTTTTTTCTTTGCATATCATTTAGCCCTTTGATTAGGTGGAGAGCATTTTGCGCCGTCAGCTTCGAGGACGAAATAGCACACGTATTTTAAAATTTATTAGAAAAGCATCTTTTTCGACAAAAGTTGCTTTTATTTGGTTTAGAAGATGTAAAGTTTACAAGTGGACATCGGCATATCTATATTCTAACCAAAAAGGAGGAGCACTGAGACTAAGTGGACTGATCGGTGGAAACCAGAGCTGGCTTTTAGTAAAGCTGGATCAACTAATGCTCATCTTTGGTCTAAATTAAATAGAAAAGTGGATATCAGCGTGGTGCTTCTTGATCTTGTTGTACAGAAAAATACTTTACTTGATGCTATAGCAAATCATTAAGCACCAAAGCCTTTGACGTAACTCAACAATAAACTGGCCTGTTATTTTTTGATGTTAGACTAAACCTAAAAAAATTCTTATTATGATTTGGTACCACTTGATATCTTTCCAAGGATAGTAAAAAATTGTAACCAGAAATCTAATATAATTCGTAGAGAAACATACTCCGTTTCGTTTTAACAGAACAGACGACAGTACTAGTAGATGCAACAATGGAAGTGTTAGGCTCACACTGCCGCAAATGGATAATTACAACTTTTACTAGTACTTGTATCTGGTTGCAGGTCGACTAAGCATCAGACAACATCAAGAACATACATCCACCAGAAGCACCGGCGAGTTTAGCATGGCAACACCATTAACCTGCTTACTGATGATGGTCCTCTTCTCCAACATGTTGGTTGATGTGATCGCTGTGACGGGGAGCTACGAAAATGACGAAGCTACTCTGGTAGCTTTCAAGGCGAAGATAGACGGTGGTGGGTTGCCGTCGTTGGCATCATGGAACCAGAGCTCCAACTACTGTAGCTGGCGAGGAGTGACATGCAGGCAGGAGCATCCAGGGAGAGTGTCCGTTCTGAACCTTGGCACATCTGGGCTCTCGCAAGCCATTGGCAACCTCTCCTTCCTGAGGACACTCAACTTGAGCAGCAACAAGCTCTCCGATGAGATACCTCGGACCATCAGCCAGCTGCAAAGCCTCAGGCTCCTCTACCTGGAGGATAACATGCTCGATGGCACAATCCCTGCTAACCTTAGCTATACCATTCTGAAGACTCTGGTGCTCCACAGCAATCAATTGTCCGGAAGCCTGTCTGATGAACTTGGGAGCATGGCCCTTGAGAACCTGGTTCTCGATAATAATAGCTTCACAGGATATATCCTCCCATCGCTTGCCAATCTTACATCCTTGAAGATTCTTAGCTTATAGATGAATAAACTCGAGGGTTCCATCCCTCCTATCATCGGCAACAACGCGCACATTGAATTTCTTTCACTGTCAGATAATAACCTCCATGGTATGGTTCCCTGTTCCCTGTACAATATTTCATCCATGACTACTTTTTCAGTAGAAGGGAACAAGCTACATGGCAATCTTCCTGCTGATCTTGGAAGCTGCTTTCCTGGGATGAAAAGACTTTACCTAGGTGGTAACAATTTTACAGGACCAATCCCACTTTAGGTGACCAATCTGTCCCATCTTTCAGGACCAATCCCACTTTCGGTGACCAATCTGTCCCATCTTGAGATCTTTGACATTGTGTCAAACAGTATCAGTGGGATTGTGCCTGATACCTTTGGAAGTTTGCAAACTCTGAATTATTTTGCCTTGGGCTATAACCAGCTTGAGGCAAGGAGGCCACAGGACTGGGCATTCATCTCTTCAACTGCAAACTGCACCCAACTTCAGTGCCTGATTCTCAACGATAATCAGCTCGCAGGAGAACTACCAAGGTCACATTCCACTGTCCATTGGAAATCTCACCCAGCTATCGAAGCTTCATTTATTCTCCAACAATTTGCAAGGGCCAATTCCAACGAGCATTGGAAACCTGACGAGACTTACTGCCCTTGACCTCTCAACAAACCAGCTTAGTGGATTCACACCTAAACAGGTGCTTCAGCTGTCATCTCTGTCCCAGATACTCAATTTGTCTTACAACTCACTTGAAGGACACCTCCCATCCGAAGTTGGCAGCTTGGTTAACCTCAATGGACTAGCCTTGGATGGAAATCGTTTGTCCAGTGCAATACCAGATACCATTGGCAACTGCATCGTCATGCAGCTCCTTTATCTCAATGATAATTCTTTTCAGGGAAGCATACCAACGTCCTCGAAGAACATGAAGGGATTGACCATACTGAACTTAACAGAAAATAATCTGAATGGCAGCATCCCTAGTCTTGGAAGCATTACCTCCTTGCAGCAATTGCATATAGCACACATCAATTTATCAGGTTCGTTCCCTGAAGCCCTGCAGAATGTAAAATCATTGTTGATGTTAGATCTATCGTTCAACGACTTACAGGGAAATGTACCAAAAGATGAAATTTTCAGAAACATATCAATGTACCAAAAGATGAAATTTTCAGAAACATATCAGGACTAAAATTATCTGGGAATCCTGGGTTATGTGATGGAATTCTGCAACTCCATTTGCCTGTGTGTCCTAATCCATCCAAGCATAGCAGAAGCAAACGATTTTCAACGGACCTGAGGATAATTATTCCAGCAGCAGTAGTAGTATTCTTTGCTGGACTTACTTTAACTGTTTGGCTGCTCTACAAGAAGCTCAGGGTCAGCCGAACGCCACTAATCTTGCCATGACTGCTCGTTGAGGAACACCTTCCAAGCATCCCTTACCATGTATTATTTAGAGCAACTGATGGTTTTTCTGAAGTGAACATCATCGGCAAGGGAAGATACAGCACAGTCTACAAGGCAACTCTAGAGTTAGACAATGAGAGTAGGACTGTGGCTGTCAAGGTATTTGACCTCTTGCTGTCAGGATCTTTGAAGAGCTTCGAGATTGAATGTGATGCACTAAGAATAGTGAGACATCGATGTCTGGTAAAAATCATTACATGCTGCTCAAGTGTCGATAATCAAGGAGAGGTCTTCAAGCACTGGTCTTTGAATATATGCCAAATAGCAGCCTGGACAAATGGATTCACCCTTGTCTTGAGGGGCGCCCTCAAGACAGTTTGCTTAGCAGCCTATCTCAGAGATTGAATATTTCTGTGGACATTGCTGATGCATTGGATTATCTTCATAACCACTGTCAGCCTTCAGTTGTCCATTGTGATCTGAAGCCAAGTAATATTCTTCCCAAGATATGGGTGCTTGTCTAGGTGATTTTGGGATTGCTAAAATTCTTTCTCAAGCTGTTAGCGAACCTTTATTCAACTCAAATAGCTCCATCGGAATAAGAGGCACTATAGGATATGTTGCACCAGGTCAGTGAATTTTTTTTTTTTTTGTCTGTTTTAAAGAAAATCAGCTATGGTATATATGAATGAAGTTGTTGCATTAATTCTACCTATGTGCAGATTCATACTAGCATCTGGTTTCTACTTTTGTTACAGAGTATGGAGAAGGATTTCCGATCTCTACCTCTGGGGATGTTTATAGCTTTGGAATAGTTCTTCTTGAGATATTTACAGGAAAAGGCCTGACAGATGATGCATTTCAGGGTGCATTAAGTTTGCATGGGTATGCTACCAATGGCTTGGACAACAATGTTATGGAGATGGCCTATCCTGCAACGTTGCTTCAGTATGAAGGAGAGCCTTAAGAGGCCGTTGCTCCGAGAAGAATTCGTGAGTGCTTCGGTTCTGTCATTTCACTTGGCATCTCATGCTCTAAGCCATTTCCTAGAGAACGGCTGCTGATGAAGGATGCTGCTACCAAGATGCGCGCTATCAGAGATGCTTACATGAAATGCAGTGAGTGCTTGAATGTTGCAGCTAGCCAAATAAAAATAGATCAGCAGTGCTGATCAACAATATTAACTAGTTACGCTAAAAAAATTAACTAGTAATTAAGGGTACTGTTGGGCCAAATAAGGTTTTTGCACATCGAGAGCTCAAGAAGCTCAAGGTTAGGGAAGAACAAGGCAGAGTAGAAGCAACGCTGTGTGAGGGATGTCAGAGTCTGCTACATCTTCTCAGGAAGCTCAAGGTTAATATAATTTTAAGTTATACTGAAGCACATACTGGTTCACTGTGTTTGCAGAGGAGAGAACAAGAATGAACAACCATTGTACTCACAATGCAACCATGGACACCTACCATGAATTCATGCCATGTCCTTGCATAAGCATCAACACATGGGAGAGATGTAGTTTTTCTTTCCAACTGTTCCTCCTTAATTTATGCAGCACTCTGAAAGATAATTGACTTGTGTTCTATCAAGACCTCCATTCCAGGTTACCCGTGGATAATATTAGTTGCCCCTGCACCAAGCAACTAATGTCAGGAGGCGACATTGGGGTCAAAAAATAAATTCCAGAAGCCATCGATCTAGGCACTGGCTAGAACAATGTAAATAATGAAAGCAAACAAAAGCGTGCACAACACATGCTGATCACAATTGTCCTAAGCATGCTTTCTCTTTATCTCACAAAAGTAGCCTCTGTCCCACAACTACTGATTAGTGCATTGACGTCAGTTAGTTCTTGTGCTCATGATGCACCTTGATTGCGTACCCCCAAGATTAGGTACAAAAGAAATTACTCGTTTCTGTAACATTGTCCAAATATGTTTGGAATGCAATCAGAACTTTGATAGTCACAAGCCTGGACATAGCCACTTAGCTGCTGGAGTAATGGTTATCTAGGTTGTCATTAGCATTTTGTAACTAAAATGCAAGATTTTAACTAACAAGTTACAGGGAGATGCTTGCACTGATTTTGCACAAAATATCAGTTTGATAATCTCCCAGCATTGAGGAATTCTTGTGCATATACTATAATACTCACATTCTTCAAATTAGAATTCCTCCAAAACTAAGAGATGATTTTCTGTCAATGATGAACTATTCTCAAGTGCTGATATTGATCAATACTAGTAATCAAGTAGGCTATCATAAAAAGTGGCATCGATACAATTCTTCTAACACAGTAAGTAAGTTTGCAACTTGTACAGTGAATTTTTACAGATACAATTTACCTTTATGAAAATATGATCTGAATGATAATGACATAATCTACTAGGGTAATAATACGAAAGCAACATTTCCTTGGCCAGGCCAAAGCACTGAACATCACTATTGAGAAAATGTACTGGTAGAATAAAGTACGTAGGATCTTGGGTGAGTTGGAAGCATTGCTTATGAACATGGTGGAAATCAATGGCGTGCATCACCACAGCCTCATAAAAAGTGGCTCGATTTCCGACAACTTGTACAATGGATTTTTACAATACTCCTTTATGGAACATCACTATTGAGAAAATGTACTGGTAAAATAAAGTACTGTACCTCCAGTCCAGATTGTTGGAACCTCCTTTATAGAGTCCTGATTATTGGAACCTGGGCATATACTCCAGCGACGGCATTCTGTGCAAAGAACAACCGGAGAAAACAGGATACTGAGAAGCAGAGGAGCAAGAACAGGGGGGCAATCATTCAGAAGAACGGTAAAAGGAAAAGAGACTGGCGCACCTTGGTCGTCATCAGTCCATGGTTATTGGTTGCCGAATCTGAGAAGAATCAGGGGACATTTAGATTTAGGGTAGAAAGAAGAAAGGGGAAAATTTTTTGTTATCAGTTAATGGAAATGGGGCTCCTCATCGATTCGAAAAAAAGAAAAGGAAAGGGGAAAAGGAAATAAGCGACACAGTAAGGAACAAGCAGAGGAAGCAGCACATGCCTGATTGGGATGGATTGGACTTGAATCGCCTTCCTCACCGGCGTCACCGCAGCCTTTGCTTCCTCCACCTGCCAGCTCGCCGGCGCCTCCAAATCGGAAAGAAACTTCAACCTGCTGCAGCGACGGCAGGTTCCCCAGGCCAAAGTCGAAACTGTCGTTTTTCTTTCGTCCCCGGGATTCAAGATAAAGAACCATCAGCCATGGCATGGCTCCTCGCTGAAACACCACGGGCACTCAATCCCCACGAATCGCAGTGCCCATAGACATGAGATATGATAACTGAGAACAGGAAAATTTTACTTTTTTAATCTTAAAAAAACTTTTTACAAGTATAAAAACACCTCTAAGAGGTGGCATTCTTTTCAATGACAAAAAGTTAATTTTTTGTTCAATTTTTTTATTTTAAATTGGACGCTGTTGGCGCTCGAACATCCGATGGACATGCAATCCATCGGACGACGTCCCCTTCCTTTCTTCTTCCCTATGGTTGCCGCTCACATCGCGCGTGCCGGAAATATTACCAGGTCGAAAGGGGACTGCCTACACATCTTCCACAAGATTTTTTGGGTGGTTATCTTCCACTTTTTTTGGAAGATTTTTATTTATGTTATCTTCCATTTTTCTCAGCCAATAATAATGCACTGGAGCTATACTAAATCTAGAAGATTAATGTGGTGCTTATCTTCCACATCCTGTGGTGTGTGTGACGTGGTGAAAAAACGCAAATCTTGAGAGAACGGCCAAACTTCATTTTGACACCAAGATCTGAGGTAAAACAAAATAAAACAAACTGTGCATCCCCAACCTTCAACTGAAAATCGTTCTCTTGTATAGATCTACATCTGTTTTTTATACAAAATCAATAAAAAGAACAAAACCACCCAAACAGACTTTGTAATTCCAGTGTACTCCGTTCTTGCTAATTTTGCTGCTTCTAGTGTCTTGCTTATCATAGAACAAGCTACATGATTTTAGTAACATGTCAACTAAGAATGCACGTCCTGTCGTTGCCTTTCGAAGAATATGAGCTTGTATAGACACAATGAGAAGACCAATGGTTTCCCTACCAGCTTGGATAGGAAATAACAGGAAGAAGCACCAGCAAAGATCACAAGGGCACATGAAAAATGGTCCCTGGGATCATGAGAGCCTGCATGAAGATGTACACGGCACAACAGCCCACCATTACCTGGATGGTGTAGTCCCTGGTGTAGCCCTCCAGATGGACACTACAAAGACAGGTGATCCATTTTCTACAATTAGAAATATAGAATACACACTACCAAAAAGAAACAAGGCATCCACACAAATCAACCTCTAGGTAACTCTTCCAGAACAATCTGCACACATAGAATAGAGCAACTTTTGTATGAAAACAAACAGATCAAATTCATAGAAAAAAGAGGCACTAGACAACCTTATGGATATAAGTATATAACTAACAAAGACTACACACTGAAACTAAGACTGAAACAATTCTTGCTAATACCGTCGGACTCAAATTTGAATGAAAAAGAAATAAGAATGCAACAAAAATTGATTTTAGAAACATCATATCAAGATTCAGAACTTAATATGAATCAAAATGAATTGGCTAAAAATGAAGAGAGGAAACAAAATGAAAATGAAACTGAGACAGAGTGTCAAACTTAAACATGAAAAAACTCATAATAATACTAACAAGTGAACAATTGAAATTGACTGATGAATCATAAGAGCACATTTTGTAAAACTAAAACTTAGACTGAAATGACTGAGCACTGACATTCAGAGATTGTTTTGGTTTCAATTCACAGGAGAAGACTAAACATTAGACTAAACTGAAAATAAGACTAAAGAAAAATGATAGCTCTTATGATTCAGAGATTATCCTAGATCACTATAATGAAAAAAATGACTGAAACAAAGGAATTTTAGTCTCCTTCACAGTGATGACTCAAACTTTTAATGATACAAGGACTGAAACATATCCAAAATTAAAACTCAAACATCTCAGAGAATAAAAATAACTGGACTTAAGCTAAAATATAGACTCAAATAAACAAATTGTCATCTTCGTTAGAGTAGGGACTCAAACTTAAAATGAAACAAGCATCAGCTCAGATGAAGGAACAAGCAAAACTGAATGGGCTGCACAAAATCATATTTATGCTCCGCATCCACTTAGAATGACAAAATACAAGCAACTTTGCAGACCTGGAGTCTCTAGTACTGTCATTGATAGTATGATACTGAACAATTTTCAGTAATCCGGTGCCTTGTAGTTCATCTTCATCTCCACCTTTGCAGAGGGAGAAGCAAGGACCGTGCCAATGACAATCACAAAAGACCAACACCACCAACCAGTCAGTAATCTGAAGTCCTGAACACTAAAAATAGATACATCATGCTGCGCTATTTCTAATAGGCATATATATGCTAATTTCTCAAATCAAGCTGCACCACAGGCCGGCACCGCTACACACTCCACACTCCATGACCTGATCTGGCCTAATTGACCGGCATTATAGAACTGTCTCAGATTCCACCTACCAAATCACATGAGCGAGACATTAAAAAAAAAAAGCTAACACATGAACGGAACAGCACAGACACCTCTCCTGCAGATCTGGAAAGCTGGAATGCCAAAACACGGCATGAACTGGAGGTAGGGACGAGGCTCCCTGACAACATCCGAATCAGGCATCAACATTAGAGGGACGGAGGCTGAGGAACGCCTTGCCGGCGAGCTTGCCCCGACCAAGCCGGCAACCAACAGCCGCAACTTACACAATCGCAATACAAATCAAATCAAAACACAGGAGAACAGTCGCTACATGAACCAACGAACAACAATGCAACTATGTTCCCTACACAGCTCCTCCCCCCGCGGTAGCAAACACCGACCACCACCAACGCCCCTGCGCAACTCCTCCCTCGGACGCGGATCTAGGAGTGCCTGGAGTCCTCCACTGAAACCAAGACACAGCAACTTCGCCGGACCCGGATTGCAACCATATCCGCGTGCAAACAGGCGACAGAAAAAAAAACATAGAGGGAGGGAGAACTTACCTGTATGTGCCCGCCGGCGAGGATGCACGGGCGAGGGGCCGCGGCACGCGAAGGCACAACAGCGACGGCGTGCGAGGACGGCGCGCGGAAGAGGGCAGAAAGGAGAAGTCGGGTGCCAAGAGGGCGCGGCCGCCACCGAACGCCGCCGGTACCGCCGCCAACCCCCCCGTCGACGACTGAACAAAAGTGAAATGAACGGGGGAATAATTTTGAGACAGCGGACTCAGGGGGACAAAAGACACAGAAAGCAGCACGAATCTTGGAATCATCAGCACCGTCCAGAAGTGGAAGATAAAGGAAAGGAAAATCTTTGGAAGATAAATAGAAATTCTGGGTCGAAAAGCAGCCTCCGTTCCGTTCGACCACCCCTGGCGGCTGCACCTGATTCACGAAAGCGGCCCACAGCAGCACGTGGTGGCCCATCTAGCGGCCCAGCTGAGCGAGTCCGCGTTGCAAGGGATCAATGCCGTCTTCTTTTGTTATTTTTTCTGAACCAAAACCCGATAAGCTTCTGCTGCGTCAGCTTTTGGATTCCGTGGTTGTGTACGTGAGGTGAGTTTCTCTTTTTTTTTTCTACTTGTTGTTTTATTCTTTTTTCCATATTTATTTTATTTTATTTTTCCTTTCATCCATTTATTTTTATTTTGATTTCTTATTTTTCTTATGGTTTTTTATTTTTTTATTTACTTATTTTCTTTTCTTTTTACTTTTCATAAATTTTTCTTATTATTTCATTTTTTGTTTCCTTTTTTTCTATTTACGTTTTCCTTTATTTTATCTTTTCTATAATTTTTATCCTTTTATATTTAATTTTTCTTTCATTTTTTTATATAATTCATTATTTTCTTTATACTATATTTTAATGTTTTTCTTTTTCTATCTGCTATTCTTTCTCTCTTTTTATTTTTACATGTGTTGTTCTATGGTGTATTACTGTATTAGTGTACCTGCGATGTTCTATGGTATATTTGGAAATTTTCACTTAGCATACATGTGATGTTCTATGGGTTATCTAGGAACACCTGATTAGTATACATGTGATATTCTACAGTGTAGAATATGTTCATTTAGTAGTACATGTGATGTTCTAAGTTTATTTCGGGATATTCGGTTAGTATACATGTGATGTTTTTATGATGTATATATGGAGATGTCCACTTAGTATCTATGGGTGTTCAGTTAATATAAATGCGACATTCTGTGATGTATTTGTGACGTTTAATATACATATGATGTCCGAGAATATATCTTGTAATTACTTATTTTTATTTTATTTGTATTTTTGTTATTTTACTCTAACCAATTGTTTTAATATTTTATATTTTTACACTTTGTACTTTCACATATATTTAACTAATGTGTTTAATAAAAATCCATGAAAAAAATAGCGGGCTATCAAAAATAGCTAAGAATTTTACGCGACTATGCGCCGCTATAGCCCCGCTATAACGCCGCTATAGCCCCGCTATAGCGGCCGCTATACGTCGTAGCGTCAGCTGCTGGATGGCGCCGCTATTGCACCGCTATAGCGCCGCTATAGCCTGCTATTTATATACACGAGACAACAGATTAAAATGATGAAATAAAAATATAAAATCTCACAAGTCACAACTCACAACCCATGATTTCATAGTCTAATACAATCCAAATTCAAAAACAAAAGGCATAAAACCATAAGTGCCATAGTTTCATAGTTCCATAAGCTCGATTTTGGGCTCAATTTTGGTCCAAACTTGAATTCAGTTATAGCGGGGAAATAGCGCCGCTATGGCGCTATTTGCCAATAGCGGGGTTATAGCGCGCTATAGCGCCAATAGCGCGAATAGCGGAAAAATGAGTAGTAGCGTCGCGGCGTTTCAAATAGCCCGCTATAGCGGAGAAATAGCCCGCTATTTTTTTCGTGCATAAAAATATATTTGACAACGCTAATAAATATCTACTACCGTGTAGTGGTCGCGACTTGGCGAGTATTGCCTTTGAACTAATATGGCTTTGTGTTCGTTGTTCGAATCCATCGGTGGATAGGTTTACTTTTCCTTTTTCTGTTTTTACATGCATTTATAAGGGAACAATCAACTAGTCGTGGGAAGTAAGAAAAAGGAAAAAGCGAGCAGCGGGAAGGGGTTTCAGCGTGGAATCTCTCCAGCAAGCCGAAGCGAGCGGACCCGTTGGCCCAGTAAAAAATCGGCCCGCTTCTGCACACGAGCAGTGCGATGCCCCGCAAAAATAACGGGTGGTCGGCGGACGCCTGCACTTCGACCAGGTGGAAAGGCAGCATGACCCCTCCCTAGCCCCTCGCCACACTCGCCACCCCAACTCGCACCCCTCGTCGCGCCCTCACACCGCCCCACGTACGCGACGAGCATGACACACTTGCCGTGTGACCACAACACCCCATAGAAATTTAGACTGAAAACACGTGCAACAAGACGCAACATTAGGCTAAAGAAGATGAAACACAATGAAAATATTGTTACAACAACATAGAATAACACTCCAATATGAGATTGATTGCAACTAAAATATACTGCAACATCTCAAGTAGTACTACTACAACATGAGATTGGAATAACCGAAACACATTGCAACATCTCAAGCAGTACTACTGCAACATCTCAGTTAGTACTACTGCAACATCGCAAAAACATATGGTGCATGAACTCAAAAAAACCATGCAACATCCAAAATCATCTGTTACAACACCAAAAACCATTGCAACATGTGAGATCTGACCACTCGAGAGCTCGCCAGAACCCTAACCACCACTATATTCCTTAGATCTAGAAGGAGTTGGAGGAGGAAGGAGGGCTCAGATCAGAGGAGGAGGGATTAGATCCAGATCAAGAGGGGGAGGAGCAAAGGCCCTCCGCAATCTACCTTTGTTGGAGCGCCGCCATTGTCCAGCGGAAGCCGGGTCTCTAGTGAGGTACATGGAGGTCGCAGAGGCAAGAGACGTAGGGGAGGAGGAAGGAACGAGATGGGAGTGGATGGGAAGGAGGGATAGAGGACCAGTTCACCGAGAACTTGGCGTCGTCTTGTCCTGCCTTTCGAGATGGCGAGCAAGCTAGGACGGGTGGCGGCGGTGGGCAAGCAGAAGAGAGGAGTGGGGAGCAGGAGGGAGAGTTGACGAGAGGAGTGGGGAGCCGCTGGCGAGTCGGTGTGGGACACGCGTCGGATGTACGATCCCAGCATTACCATTTAAAACTGTTTATATAGTCTCACATATTTGTATGTTGCATTAAAGAGAACATAAAAAACAGAAATGTTCACTAAATCAAATGGCTCTATGGTGTAGATGTAAGTGATGTTCACACAAAATCTTATGTCATACATTTGATTCCCAGCTCTAGCAAATGAGTGTTTTTTTTTTCCTTTTTTGCTTGTTCCAAATGAGTGGTGTTCCCGCTAAATCCTTTGAGACGAAGTTCAGATCGATTTATACTTTTATAGTCTAATTAGTAGTGTAGATAGAAACCATACTAATTAACCATGTTAGGACTGCTCTAAGATGCTGTACATATAAAACTATTTATTGAGCTATAGCACACGTGAAAATGTGCAGGCGGCACTACTCAGCTAGTATTTCTTTTTATCAGCGTGTGTCACGACGAAGCTGTGCGCCTCAGCCAGCGTTGTGTGATCCTGCGCCTCAGCCAGCATTGTGTGATCCGATTGGCCTCTTTCCTAGGCTGCAGAGAATCAAATTTGCAGATCATGTCTCTTCTTGACGACTCGATGATCAGTCACCGATTCCAAGCAAAGACTTCCGGCGTCGGTGATCACCTAGATCAGACGATGTTTATAGGTGTACGATAGAGGGTGATCGATGACTGTCGATGCGCAAGTGTATCGATCAGTATGTGTAATGTGTATTGGATCGAGGAATTCCATTTGTCTATTCGCTGCCTAGCTATATAAACAGCAGCTGCTGCCCAAACTTCATGCATCAGATCAGGCTAAGAACTACAGCTAGCTGCGTGCTACAGTCATTCAGTTCTGTGCCCCTTCCTCCTCCAGGGAAAAGTCTGCAGCTAGAGATATTCCCAAAGTCCAAACACAGACACATAAAATCCATGGCTTCCTTCGCCGGTGGCACGCTTAGCAAGATGCTGGCTGCCGTTGCAATCTGCCTCGCGCTGATTCTTTCGTCGTCATCCTTTGGTGGCGGCCTGGCGGTGCTCGTGCGTGCTGATGCCGCCGCAGCCCTCTCAGGTTGCATCAGCGATTGTGCTATTAACTGTAGTATGAGCCTACAGGGCTGCAGACTGGGAGAGGGTAAGTCACACAACACTGACTGCAACAAGGCCAACGAGCAATGCAATGCATCCTGCTCGAAAAAATGTGAAAAGAAGAACCACCACCATTGATCTGATGTGGTATTGGTCATCGCGCGCTGCATCTTCCACCAATAACCTCTTGTTCAATCAGTGAGCTCGATCTGCACACCGGCCGGGCCCTAGCTTGCTTTTAGTACTTGCATGCTGCTTCGATCGCAATAATATGTTGTATGCTTCTTGGTTCCATTTCTCGTTCACCTTATTTACTTTACCTTCAGGGCATCAGTCATTTTTTTTCTATTATTCACTACTTGAAATCGATCATATCAGTCGAGCAGCATGTAATATTTTATTTCCGGTATAGCAACATACAGCATTGCAGGTGCTTCTGTTAGAGATGTGTGGCTTACATGTTGTGTTAGGATGTGTAGGTGTGTGCTCGGTCTTAAGCTAGCCTATTCAACCGGCCAACCCAGTCATGTGTGGTTGCATGTGTTCCTAGCCTTGTGTGGCTTACATGCTCTTAGCGTCTCTATATGTAACACGACATTTCTCCATTCAATGAAATCAATGCATTCATCTAGTATTCACTTTTCTACAGCTTCATGCATTTTGATCTTGTATCCTCCGATCCATGTTCCAAGCAACTTAATTTGAATCTGTATGTTTGGGCTAATCATTTAGGCCTTATTACAAGCAGCTTGAACACGCATTGCTGCCTGAATCCTTGAGCGCCTTTAAAAACTAGCCATTTGTATAACGCCTCGGCTTTCACCTGCATCTATAAATCTATTTCGCAGCAGTTAATAATTAGCCTGCCGCCTCAAATATTCGTGGATATAATTAGCCTTACCTAGAGCGGGATGCAAGTGGGCATGGGCCGGTCTGCAAGCCTGCTAGGCCTACCTGAAAAAAAAAAACAGCCCTCCAGATACCTGCATATTTGGTCCGGGCTCAATTGCAAAGCCCACTGGGTTTAAGGAGCTGGTCCTCTAACCTGGCCTGCGAGATCAGCAGCGACTCCACCGATCCATCCTCTACGGCGCTGTGCTCCTCCTCCTACCGTGTTTCTCTCCCTCGCCACCGCCGACCACGACCACGGTCGCGACAACAGTGGCCTGCCGTCGTCCGTCTCTGGACTGCTGGTTCCCTCCAACTTGTCACGCAAATCTCCTCCATCCGCCTCGGCTCCACACTCGGTACTTCATAATAACGTTGAAGCAGATTTAAGGGTTACTTCAAGATTTTTTTTTCTTGATGGATTATTCAAATATAGCCTTAATATCTCTGTATTAAAGTGTTCTCAGGTGCTGATGAGCAAATGGTAATCAAGTACACTCTCATACAAACTGCTATGATGTTTCTGTAACCCACTATTGTTTTTGCATCTTCTAGGTGCTAATGAGCAAAGGTCATCATCAAGTACGCTCTCATACAAATTTTATGATGTTTCTGTAACCCACTCTATTTTGCATCTTCTAGTACAGATAGATACAGATACGATTATCACTTTTTGAATATGAAGTCTAATTTCAAATAGCATAATGTACCAGAATTACAATAGGAAAACAAATTTTTCTTCACCAGTAACAAAAACGTGAACATCAGAAAAGGTACTGGCAGAATATCGTAGGAGGGCCTTTTGTATGGACCAATCTGTTCCCCTACAACACAAAGATATGCAGCTCTGTAGTGTGTCTGAGGGAATAAAAAAAGAAGAATATGGTAGGAGCCTTGGTGCACATGCAGGATTCACCAACTTGCAGGGATCAGGTTCGTTGGTACTGTCACATGGCAAACAGTTATTTCTGCAATTTTGCAATCAACGTTAGCATAGCCTTTTCTTACAGGGAGTGTTGTTCCTCAGGGAAAGTGTTCCATAACTCTGAGCGTGGGATGATTGGGATGGAGTTCAATCGCGTGCATCACCGCAGCCTTTGCTTCCTTCACCACTTCCTTGCTAGCACCGCCGGATCGAAACCAAACATGGACATCCTGCAGCAACAACAGGTTACCCAGCCCCAAGTCGAAACCACTATTGATTTCCCTTGTCTCCTGCACAGGGAATTCCAACCGAAGTTCTGCAAGCTTTGGCATAGCCTCACACTTGAACACCACAGGCCCTCCAAATCTCTGCAAGGTGCAACGTATCAGGCATGGGAACGAACAAGCACCAATGGTGAATCTCCCATGAATCCCGAGATCCTCATGGTCCACTGTCAGATCTAGATAGCAGAGAGAAGGTAGCCTCCCAAGGATATCAAGATCCTCCTGCTGCAGCCCACTCACTCTGATGCTGAGGCACATCAAATTTGTCAGCAGAACAATAGTTGATGGCAAGCTAGAAATTTTATTTTTATGTCCCCATACTTCTAATGTTTGCAAAAAAACGTAGTTTTCCTATTTCTTCATGGACTTGATCAATACATGTGTTTCTTAATCCTAGGTACCTCAAGTGAAGTAATTTCCCAAGGTACTTTAGGCTATATCCTTGTGAAATATCACAATCTCCAAAATCCAGTACACGCAAAACTTTGAAGTTCTCAAGAGTTGGCAGATGTTCAGCAGCTTGTGGAAAGACAACAACTGACCTCACATGTTCTCTATTCATACTAGTCTCACTTTTATCATGATCAACCTTGCCATTTTGAAGAGATAGCCTTCGAAACTTTTGTGATGCAGATGAGTGACCCACATCTTTCCATATAGTAACAAAGTTTTCTTCACTTGATAAGGAACAGATAAGATCAAGCACCATATCATGTACATGGCAAGATTCTACTCTGCCATTAGAATTGTCATATATAGCTTGGACCATACTTCTATTTACGAGCTCACAAAGGTAACTCTCCCCAATTTCAAATAAGCTCTCTTTTCTTTCGCAATGGATAAAACCTTCAGCCATCCACAACCTTATCAAACGATCTTTGTCAATTTCATAATCTTCTGGAAACATACTTAAATATAGCAAGCAAGTCCTTAAGTGAGATGGCATATCATAATAGCTAAGTGACAAAACCTTTCTCATATTATCAATATTGTTCTCTAGTCCAGCACCAATAGAGTTGCACACATCATACCATTGCAATTTGTTTATATTTTTAGTAACCAACAAACTAGCGATCGTAATAATAGCCAATGGAACACCACCACATTTCTTTAGTATTCTATCTGATACTTCTGTTAGCTGTTCATCAATGCATGTGTCTTTGCCAAATACTCTCCTGTACAATAATATTCTAGAATTCTCCAGAGAAAGGTGCTTCATCCTGTAAACACCGCCAATGTGTTCTGCAACAGTGAGACTACGGGTAGTTGTGATAATTCCATATTCAAGATTATCCCTATTCTCAATTCTGGGCAGAGCACATCTAATCTGATTCCAACATGAGATTTCCCATATATCATCAAAAATGATCAAGTACCTGCACATATGGTACCACAAAAAGCCATGTCACTATGCAAATTAAAGAAGAAGAATCTAATTTTTCTCATATACACTATGTTGTGTATGTTAAATTGATTGAGGGACCAAAAAGTTCATTAATCAATCAGCACATATTATAGTTCTAGAAGAGAAGCATAAAATGCCCATCTTCCTCTCTCCTTCCATATACCTCTCCCATTCCTACTACATGCTTCATGGTTTCCATATCTGCTCAATTGTTCAGAGCAGTTCAACCTCCCCTTGATGCCTCCCTCATCAATGTCTGGATTCAAAGCCAGAGTATATCATTATTATTAGAGCTCGGGCCAGCCACACAGACCCTCGCCTCAGCCGTGGATGTTATTTTCTTAGAATGCCGAAATGAAGCACAACGCCAGATTCAGGGCATCGTCACACTACAGAAAACAAATCCATTTTGGCCCAACCTCTCCACTGGTACCACCCTATCCCAACCAGATCCACATATCTACTCTATAACTATGTTGCTTCCTCATACAGGCTATGCAACTCAATGCATATTGGGACTTGAATTTGTGGTCTGGCTAGAATATTAATGTACGGGGCGAAATCAAATTTCACATGCTTAGCAAACTCTGGCAGTAGTAGAAGAACGTTTATAGTTCACGAGTTTTGCCAATGTACCGACTATGAATTTTCTAGGTAGTGTGAGTGTAAAATAACATAGCATGGCTCTGGAATTTATTGTTGAAACAAGGGCATGTGAAATTTGATTTGCTTCATTAAGTGATTCCTTTGTGTAAATATATGCAAAAGGAGAAGTGGACCATGCACTTAAAACTATGAGCATTAGTGAAACTTATTAGCTTATAGCAAAAGGTAAACATTTGGCTTGTTCTAATAACAAGGTTTCAACAAAATAGAATCATAAGAGCAACGTCTATATGCAAAATTAGATTCAAAACTAAGTGTAAGCTGAAAAGAATATTCCACATATCAATCAGTATAGACTAATTATTTTCTTTCTATTACTAAGGGTAATTAAGGTTCATCTAATTGTAAACTTATGGAAAAAAAGAGGGGGGGTGGAACCTCTAAAAAATACTCGGTCTTTCTTGCTCTATTAGAATTTAGAAATAATAACTTTCAAGTGAGTTATGTGTGAGCTTGCTAGTAGAAGCAGGGCAAAAGCTGAATATATATATCCAAGATTACAAAATCCTGTCACAACTAAGTTTTCCTCAGAGATTACATCCTTAAGTTATTCAGAACAACAAAAATGCAGATAATACATTGAAGGGTAGTTTTTGCCATGTGTTCGTACCTCTTAGTTCGTCGATAACATTCATACTTGCAGTATTGTTGGCAAGTTGATAGAACATGTTCTTGAATAATTTATCCATATCAGGAGTCCGAGACACTGATATAAAAGCTGAACAGTCAAATTGTGCTCTAAGCTTTTCAAATACCACGCTAGCCAGAGTTGTTTTTCCCAGACCACCAAATCCCACAATGGAAACTATCTTGTCTCTCTGCATGGAGTTTTTGTTGCCTTCTATCAGAATCTTAGTTAACTCATCTCTTGCCTCATCAATGCCAACTAGCGTAGAAAGGAAGGAAAGCTAGTGGTTTGCTTCGAGGAGGGGAAGGGAGCTGGAAAGGCGAGCTCGAGGCGGGGACGGTCCTCCTTCGCTGCCGGAGCAGCCTATTAGAGCACGTCGCGGCAAGTTGAGGCCTGAGGCTGGCTGAGCGAGACACAGGAGCGGCACAACGAGCCCGGTCGGCAAGCAACTCAATCCGATGTAGATGCGAAAAGCGGTGTCTCAAGGCGTTGTTGCTCCGCCCAGTGCGCCGCCGCCGATATTGCTCGGTGGAGCAAAGATGCGCCGTGGCCTGTGTAAAAAAAAGTTGATCGATTTGAGGTGGAGCTTGGTTGCAAGAGCAGAGCAGAGAGCAGAGAGGCGTTGCTGGTGTGAACTGAGATTGATTGCCGATTGCTCTGGCCGAGTGTGATGGGAGAAGCAGAGAGAGGAGGCGGCGACCGGCGTACCGCAGAAAGAAGACGCTGGTGCTGTGCTTGGAGCCTTGGACTGAGCAGAGATCGACCGAGCAGGGACAAGGGGCGGCTTTCTGCACGGGCGCTGGCTGCCGATGCTCGAGGTGGGCGTCCTCCTCCCTTGCCGGAGCCGCCTAGATCTGGGCACGGCGCCGCGAGCAACGCCCGGGTGCGGCGCGACGACCTCGGTCAGCGCGCGACGACCTCGGTCCAAGTGGAGGCGAGGAGCTGTGTCTCTAGCCGATGCAGCTCAGCGCAGTACAACGCCGGCACGCCGCCGATGGAGGAGAGCAGGTGCGCCCAGTTGCCTGTGCTCCGATGAGAATGAGGTGGCCGGGGACCTGTGCCGTGGGGTGGGTGTGTGTGTGTGTGTGGGTGGGGGTGGATGAGATTTAACTTTTTACCATTATGCTGGTTGTAAGTTTATGAATCTCACGCTAACGGTTGGCTCTATTCTTTTTTAAGAAAATGCTTTCGTGCCGTTTTTAGGCAGTGTGTGGGCACGTATGGCATGTGATAAAGTCAAAATATTTCAAGGATGCATAGAAAATAACCAAATAAATTTTTTATAAAAAGTTACCAGTTGACTAACTGACAGTTAAGAGAAAACTTATATATTGTATATATATACATATATTAATCCAAAAGTCAACCTTCGCACTGTTGATGAAACTTGAAATTTACATATACACATTAATCCATAATTTACATATACACATTATAATCATATGAACAGCTCTATGCTTCCTCTCTGAATGTGATACTGACTTTTATATCATAGCTGACAAGAGAGGGTAAAACAAGAGATGCTTCAGGACATGAACCATTTAAAAACATAGAGCTGCACGTAGGACATAATCAAAATAACATCAACTTCCATTTTCATTCATGTATATAAAAGTCAAAATATAAATCATCCAAACTAATCTAGATCTGAGTCACTTTCAATAGATCAAACTATGTTTTTAAACCAGAGAGCAAAACTGATATTTATAGCTTGGATTAACAGTAAAAGCATATCAAAATTTCCTAATTCTCTGATGATGTGCTTTTATATTTGCTCCGCACAAAGGCCAGTATTACAAACTATACTGACCTCCCTAAATGTCTTGCGAGTATCTTTAGCTTTCTGGAGCCACAGACCATGTCAGTTTGCAACATGTTGCTCAAAGCGAAGTGTTGTCAGCTAGTTGAGGTTGAACAAACACCAAGCTCAGCCCATCCAAGGACAATATCTAGTGGAAACTCAACACTAGATGGAAACCTGCAAACTTGTGCGCTATGCCGTTGGATGTGTGATCTGTGGTCTAGCAGGACTCGTGTTACATTTTCATTTCCATCCCCACACTCCCTTGGCACCTTTCTCGATTAGGCCCTGAAAAAGGTTCAGTGTGCCGACAGGTCCATTCCAATGGCTCCCCATCTGAGAAAGAGTCGAGAGCCATGGCGGCCTCTAGTACCACCGCCTTCAGGTGGCCTGCCATACGGGACCATCTCCGTCACTACTTCCTTCTTCCACGCGAGCTCCTTGTCTTCTGCGCTATACCCGCGGCACCCCGCCACCAGACGGTCTCGTCTCCATTGTCGCACGCGTCGCTGCCAGACAGTATCATCTCCATCGTCGCCTCCCTCCTCAACTAGCATCACCTAGTACAAATAGATATCATTTTCTCTCATGTGAAAATTGTATTATATTTTAGTATATTCTATTTTAATCTTTTCAGATTGCAACGATTAAAGCTTAGATGGGAAATGGTGAATTCTAGGGTTGGTTCGACACCAAATCAGTTTCCTTTTTTGGGGGCCAGTTTCCGTTTGCATCTTGCTAGTTTAAATATCAGTTGCTAAGAGATGCCAATAGTAGACTCAAAGGTGGAAAGATGGTGTATTATCCCATCTTATTTGAATAATTGGGTCCATATTATTTGCTAATTCTGTTGGATCCATGTTTGCTAATTTTACCATGGTTGCTATTAGCATCAATACTCAAACATGGTCTATTCTGATAGTAATGTATGAATATGGTGACGATCATTGTTATGATTCTTGAGTTGTAGTAGAACATGACTGGGGATTTTTACATGAACTCCAAATAGTTGTGCTTTGGACTGTATCTAAAAATAATACATTTTGCTAATTCATTGACGCTGTTTTTACTTCTTATAACTCGTGGTTTCCCATTTAACTCTGAACAGGCATCTTCTTGTCCTCAGGTATTGCCAATCTTACAAATCGTGGTTTCCCATTTCCCATTTTTGTTTGTTATAAAATATTTTTAATATGAAATAAGAAACATTTTCAAGAGAGATTGAACAGAAGTTAAAGTGGTCATGGCCACATCCTTGCCACTGAGTGAGAATGCCCAAAGTCCAAAATGTTCAGAGAAAGCGCTAAAAAATGCTGATAGATAAATATTCAGTAAGATCAGCCATAAAAATATCTTAACTATTGAACAAGTCGAGTTATATAGCTAGAAAATTATAATGGCACATATGTTTATCAAAATAGTCTTGTTTACAGATTGTTCAGAAGGTAAACATGTGTTGAAAGAATATGTAAAGTAGATCAACACAGCATGTTGTTTAATAGAACACTTAAAAGTGTATACAAGTCATATCAAGGTTTCGGCAAAGGTACACTATGTTAATTTTATTATCAGAACTTTCAGCAAGATATGAACAATAAGTATTTAATAATGGGAGCAAAGGCACATTATGTTAATTTGTATTGCAATCAAATTAGTAATTAGTAGAATCCAAAACAATCCTAAAATTTTGGTTTAAAGCTCTTGAGCTCCTTGTGTTTGAGATTGTCGATTGTTATTATGTAATATAATAGCATTGAGGACTTCTTAATGCAATTAGGTAAATGTATAACTCGACAAGCAATATGATTGACTGCTAGAGCTTGCTTGCCCCTTTGTCTCATGTGTCTACCATTCAGTTCACATAAAGGTTCAGAGAACAATATGGTAAACTACATGTATGCATGCAGTGAATCGTTTGGTAAGCAAGAAATAATTATTTCTAAGTGTACTGAAATAAATCGAGCAAGTTATCAAATTATTTCAGAGGTTTGCCACTTCAAGCACAATTTTGAATAAACAAGGAGTAACCAAGTATTCTGAATTTGAGTTTTGGAGTTAGTAATGTTGCTACTCAAGGACTAAATTTGTGACCAGACTGCTACAGTTAGGTACTTAACTGGCATAGATGATCCCATATATTTCAGAGAAAAAAAATGCTACACCAAAGCAAGCTTACGAGCTTACGAGTTGGCTCAATATGCAACTATGCATCCAATAAGTCAAGTCATTAAATTGTATAGAATATAGCCATAGAAAGATAACCGGATAATTAAATACAAGTTTCACCCAAAATTAAGTCTATTCAGTGAGGTGATCAAAAAAAAAAAGTCTATTCAGTGAGCATTTCACCTTGCAGGCATTTCTTTGGGCAGCTGTTGCGCATTGTCAATGTGGGCAGACCACTCTATTTGCTAGGATGAGGGACGCTCTGCAGCAATGGGGCCAAGGGAGCAGCAGGGCAGGGTTCTAGGTGTAGATGGAAAAGATGGTTACCTGGAGCTCCACAACGTCACAGTAAGAGATCGGATGGGCAGCGGAAGCAAAGCTGCACCTTACAGGTGGGCGTGGGATGTGGATTTTGGTTCGAGAACATGGTGGAGTGGACCATGCCTATGGAGGAAGCAGCAACCGTCGAGATGACAGGCGCGAGGCAGGGAAAGGAGGCTCTAGCGCTCGAGCTTCACGCCCGCGCTGTGGTGGCCATAGCCGCCGTGCCTGGCCTGCGGCCCACTCAAGGGTGGCCGGAGCAGCTACGCCCGCGCCGCCGACCGCGCCAGAGTCGTAGGGGCTTCCGCCCACGTCGGGGTCACCGGCCGCCCGCTTTGGGACTGGCGGCTCATCCGTTCGGGCTGGGAGGAGGTGCGGGGGCAGGCGAAGGATGGCCAGGTCGAGTGCGGTTGCGCCGCGCGGCCTCCGGCCGCTCTCTCTCTCTCTGCACGAGGGGCAGCTCTCGGGAAGGTTCGTGATGGGTCTACGGATGGACGCCCGAACTAACCCGTAATCGTACGGACCAGATCGCATGAACGCTCGATCCAACTGTTAGTGGGTTCGCGGGCGACGTGGCCATATCCATTAGCCCGCTTTTGCAGCTTTCGTGTATGGAGATCGTTTCGTGCGACCCAGTAACATTTTACCACTTTCGTATCCGTGGCACCTCAAATCACTCACCCACGCTGGCAACGGGGGCCAAAATGACCTCGGGTGCCCCTGCTCTCTGGCCAAATAAACGAGTTGTCCCGTTCCTGCTGATGGATGAGACGAGAAGTGTGGAGGATGTGGGAGGGAAGGCGGAGCCGTGAGTTTTTTTTATTCCTACGATTTTCCTACGATAAAAAAAAAAATCCCAGCAACGAGATCCACCCCCCACGTTACACGAATCTCGAGGACCATCATGTGGGGCTCAGAAGGTACCTTCCCTGGTCGGCACCTTCCCCTGAAGCTTCTTGGAGGAGGAACAGCAGCTGTAGTTTATTATTACTTTCTGATGGTTTACAATGACAGGGACACCCCCTTTTATAGGGGTGGTAAAATATGGATAAGCACTGCTACAGTGATTTTGGAATTCTCTGTAGCTATAAATATCTTGCTTTAAGATTCGTGCCGCTTTAAGATTTGTGCTCCAGAAAATATCTCCTCCTCTTCTTATAATTTGGCCACAAACATTTTATTTCACAACAGATAGAGACGAGAAGCGTGGAGGATGTGTGAGGGAGGCGGGGCCCGCTTTCCTAGCGTGAGTTTTTTTTTTATTCCTACGATTTTCCTACGGTAAAAAAAATCCCAGCAACGAGATCCACCCCACACGTTACACGAATCTCGAGGACCATCATGTGGGGCTCCAAAGGTACCTTCCCTGGT
The DNA here is from genome assembly GCA_018135685.1 of Themeda triandra. Taxonomy (NCBI): domain Eukaryota; kingdom Viridiplantae; phylum Streptophyta; class Magnoliopsida; order Poales; family Poaceae; genus Themeda; species Themeda triandra. The sequence continues at coordinate 98,542 of JAENPR010001392.1, read as the reverse complement.
CGGCACCTTCCCCACACCCACCCCTCCCCTGAAGCTTCTTGGTTCTTTCCCAATTTCCAGATCGAATCGAGAACGAGCACGTAGCTCGGTGGTAAGCGTCTCCAGGTGTGAGCGCTGCCCACCCGCGTTCGAAGCCCAGCTTCGACGCCGGTGTCTCACCGGAAACAATAGGTTTCAAAAAATAAATTTCAGTTGCCTCCTTCACGTGATGCCACAATGGTCAGAACAACGTGCCCGCCGTCTTCGTTTCTCGATGGACGTGATTTCTACTGTGTATAGTTGTAGGTCTGTTAGGTGTACTTGGAGCGTGAGTTGTGTGCGTGGTGTGTGTGTGGTGTGAGTATGTACACTGAACAGATACTACAGCTGTACCCAGTAAGGAGGCTAAAAAAAAAAAAAAAAAAAAAATTCCAGATCGAATCAAGCATTTCTTCCACAAGCAAGCAGCTCGCCAGCTCCCATCTCCGATCTCTCTCTGCTCAAACAGCTCTCGTCCTCCTGCACTGCCGCACGCCGCCGCCGTCTCTCCCTCTGCTTCTTCACCTAAGAGACCAGAGCCGAGCAAATCAACACCACTAGCCGCCCTTCTGCTCTCCAACAAATCTCACACCAGCACCGCCTCCCGTCCCTTCACGCTATAGATCGAGCAATTGCCAAGCTCCACCTCTAATCCAGCGCAGCCACCGCCACCTCAGATCCTTCACCTTTCTCATCGGACCACAGGCTACGGCGCATCTGCCGTCCTCCATTGGCGGCGTCGCACTGGGCTTAGTTGCATCGGCTCGAGACACCGCTCCCCCCTCCCGTTGACCGAGCCCATCGCGCAGCTCCCGGGCGGCGCTGAGCCCAGATCTAGGCTTGCTCTCTGTTCCAAGTGTATCAATGGACGTCGTGTGGGGGCCACTGCCAGGCCTCATCCCCAAGCTCGGTGAGCTGCTTGCCGACGAGTACAACCTACAAGAGGAAGAGAAAGCGCGGGTCCTCGACCTCCAATCTCGACTGGAGACCACAAATCTTGACCTCCAATCGCATGGTGTTCCTATTGAGGGGGTCAGGAATGTTAGAGAGTTGTTCTATGACATAGAGGACAATATCGACACATTCATGCTGCAAGTCAAGAGCCATCAGCCGGCCAACAAACATGACTTCATGAAGCTCATTGCCAACACCCTTGGTTTCTTGACGATGTTCATGAGGCGCCACAAAATTGCTTTTGCCATCAGAGAATTCAAGAGAGGAGCCAAAGAGGTGCACAGACGGCGCCGCATGTATGAGGTAGACAATATTGCTGTGCCTGTCAAAGTCATTGATCCTCTTGCATTAGCACGGTATGGGTTGACAGAGCTAGTTGGCATTGATGAGGCAAGGGATGAGGTAATCAAGATTCTGACAGAAGGCAATCAAGTGTGCAAACAACAAGACAAGATAATTTCAATTGTGGGATTTGGAGGTTTGGGAAAGACAACTCTTGCTAGTGTGGTGTATGCAAAGCTTAGATCACAGTTCGATTGCTCAGCTTTTGTATCAGTGTCTCAGACTCTTGATGCAGATAAATTATTGAAGGACATGTTCTATCAACTAGCCAAGAAATACAGTACTGCAAGTACAAATATTGTTATCGAGGAACTGAAAAAGTTCCTTCAGGAGAAGAGGTATGAACACATCACAAAACTAACCATCAATTTATTATGTGGATTTTTTTTTTAAAAAAATGAGGTTTAATCTAAGTCACAGATTGGTATAATGTGTGCTTTTCAATTGGTCGTGGACTAGAGAAGGATATCACGATGGTAAATATGAGAAAGCTTTTGATACTTGGATATTATGGTATGCCGTCTCATCTAAGGACTTGCTTGTTATATTTAAGTATGTTTCCTGAAGATAAAGAAATCAGAAAAGATCATCTGATATGGTTGTGGATAGCTGAAGGTTTCATCCAATTTAGCAAACAAGGAAATAATTTATTTGTAATGGGGGAGAGTTACTTCAATGAACTCATAAATAGAAGCATGATCCAACCCATATATGACAAATATAGTGGTACAATAAAATCTTGCCGTGTACATGATATGGTGCTTGATCTAGTCTGTTCCTTGACACGTAAAGAAAACTTTGCTACTGTATGGAATGGCTCATTTCCATTACAAAAAGTTCGAAGGCTGTCCCTTCAAAGTGTCATGGCTGGTCATTGTAGATCGGTGCCTACTATGGACATAGAATATGTGAGGTCAGTTGTTGCCTTTCCACCTGCTGTTGATCATATACCAACTCTCCAGAACTTCAGAGTTTTGCGTGTACTAGATTTACGTGATTGTGATCTTTCACAAGGTAATAGCCTTAGATACCTTGGACATTTGCTTCATTTGAGGTACCTTGGACTAAGAAGGACATGTATTTATCAGCTCCCTGAAGAAATAGGAAACCTAGAGTTTTTACAAATATTAGATGTAGTGGGAAACAGAATCACTAGCTTGCCGTGGACTATTGTTCAGCTAACAAATTTGATGTGCCTACACATAGATGAAGATATGAGAGTGCCGAAAGGGCTTGGGAGTCTGACAGCCCTTGAAGATCTTTCATCATTAGGAATCCGAAGTGACTTTACAGACATAATAGAAGAGCTGGGCCATCTTACAGAACTGAGGGTGCTGGAGATTATCAGCTTTACTAAATGGAACGACGGCTTGGATAAATCTCTCATCGAGTGCCTAAACAAGCTGCATAAAATCCAGAGTCTACAAATCATACATTCTTGTGGATGCAACTTGGATGATTGGGTCGTCATCAACCCTCAACTTCTCCATAGATTGGTACTACGGGGCTGCTGGTTATCTACACTGCCTGCTTGGGTGAATCTCCTTCGGACCCTCTCCTTCCTTGACATCAGGGTGAGGAGGCTGCAGCAGGAGGATCTTGAAATCCTTGGGAGATTGCCTGCTCTCTGGCATCTAGATCTCACAGTGGACCATGAGGATCTTGGGATCCATGGGAGATTTGCAGTTGGTGGTGGTTCATTCCCATGCCTGGAACGCTGCATATTCCAGGGATTTACTAGGCCTGTTGTGTTTCAGCAAGGAGCTATGCCGAGGCTCACAGAGCTTCAGTTAGAACTCCTTGTGCAGAAGACCAGAGAAATCAACAGTGGTTTTAACTTGGGCCTGGGTAACCTGCCTTCGCTGCAGGATGTCCGCATTTGGTTCAGATCTGGAGGGGCCAGCACAGAGGAGGTGAAGGAAGCTAAAGCCACAGTGATGCACGCAATTAATGTCCATCCCAATCATCCCACACTTACAGTTAGGGAATACAATCTCTGATGGAACCCCCAGCATAACATACAGAATGAAGATGTACTGCTGCTTTGCTCTGCTTGTTCATTCTTGATTAACTCTGTTTCCCCTTTTCGTCACCATACATAAATGTCCCTTGTTTCATCATTCGGCTATGAATTATGGACTAACTAATAAGGTGTGCATGTTCTCTTTCCCCCTGTCTTCTGACCTAAATTTCCTGTTATTTTCTCCATGTATTTTGCTTTCTCCTGAACATTTTCTCCTTTCTACTTCTCAGAGATGAATGTTTGGTGGACTGGATCAGAGGAAGTATTCAGCTAATGTTCATTGTCAAATAGCAGAAATTAAAATGCTTGCCCATGGACATTACCCACAAGGCAGCAAACCTGACACTGCAACTCTGCAAATAGTTAAATCCTGCATGTGTTTAGGTAATGCTTTGCAATATATTAAAGATCACACCTTATTCCTCAAGTACATTTTCGCTATAGTGACTTTCACATTTTATTTACCGGTTTGGCCAAGGAAATGTTGTTTTTCTATTGTTACTCTAGTAGATTATATGCTACTGTGATTTAAATTAAACTAGCCCATCAACCTGTGCTAGTATTAGGTGTTCATGTTTATTATCTAGGACTAATAAAATTTGCCTATATTAATTCGCGTGTTTTTTATTTGTTTGTTTTCTACCATATTACACGTATAGGTACTCTGTAACCTCTATCTCTAGTTGTGATAACATATCAATTGTTGATTTCTATTTTTTTTATCCTTGCATATCCATTTTCCTCTCTGCATGTCACCTTCGTGAATCTTTGACATGCATTTAGTTGAAATCTTTACTTATGTCATGGATTCAGCGGTTCTTGTGTATTGTCTCACAATGTCACAAATCTAAATTCTTATTTTTCAGATTTTGTTCTTTACTAGTTAGTATATTTTTTTAATCCCCAAGTGAGTTGGAACCATTATGTTGACTGTTTCTTTTACTAATCATCCTTTTGTATTTGATTTCAAATAAATATTTTAAATTATATATACTACACTAGTAAGTAGTCCTATGACATAAACAGTCATCTATAGACTAAACCGCACCCGGTCATATAAAATCAGTGGTAGAGCTTGAATTGAGGTCTACAATTAATCAGTGGTGCTAACCTCAGCATCATATTAGTGCAACCCCTATCTATAATGTATGGTTGATATGCCTTCTTTACCCAATCAGTAACCGTGCCAAATTGACATTTCAGTTGTTGTTTTTGTTTTTACAAATGTCAATTAAGGGTTGTCCTTTCGTGAAAATGAGGTCACTTCTTGTTTTCCAGGTACTCAACTGTTGATGATGACAACTTCCAGAAATAAGTTCACTTGCCGTTCTCTCGTGAACCCTCGAAGACTCTTTATAGGCCGATGGTCACATTTGGCAGTAGTCTCAGAAGTGACCATGGAGCCTTGGCAAATCACAACATCAGATGTGTGACACTGTTTCAAGCGCATAGAACAGACTTAGGAAGAACCTAATGTAGGACGCATGTTGCTATTCGACGTAGGCGCGATGCCCAGGCTAGCTCATCTCGATGTACATGGCGGTTCCCTGCGGGGTGCTGGCACTTCTGGCTCCTCACCCTCGGCCGCCTCTTGCTGACTGCTCTCTGCTCTGTATGGCGCTGACGAAATATCTGGTGTTCCAATGCAACAGACAGTTTTTGTTGCTGCTTCGTCCCAATTTGATTGATAAGAGTCCCAATTGATAAGAACCTGGCAGAGCTTTCTCCTCGTGACCTCACCAGCATGGCTGCCCCATCCTTTGTCTTATACGTAGGAAGGATGCAAGTTGACGATAAGGTCCCATGCATGAGCACTAAGAGCATCTCTAAGGGACTTGGCATTTAGAGTTGGCATTTGTGGTTGTTTGCAAAGTCCCAAATAGAAATGCAAAGTCTAAAAATAGGTGTACTCCAAGGAATTTGGCAAATGAAACTTGGCATTTGGGAAAGTGGACCTGTCAGCCGAAAAAAATTCCCGCGACCTCCTCATTCGCGCTCGCGCGCGATTCTTTCCCGCGGTTTTCTTCGCGCGTCTCCAGGCCGTTGCCGCATCTTCTCTGGACGTCGCTGCCAAGGAAGACCGGCGACGAAGATTTCCACGCATCTCCTCGTCGCGCGCCAAGACAGGAGGTGCCCGTCGCCAGTTCCGAAGGCAGGACCGTGCGCCAAGACAGCAATGATCAGGCAACCAGACCTCGCTTTCATCAGCATGTGGACGTCGCTTTCAACAGCATACACAGTATGTCGCTTTCAAACAGGACGCCAAACAAAATCGCGGGAGATGTATATCGCGTGCAAAGACGGAGTCCAGCCCCGCGGGAGTTCGGTCGACGCACGGGAATTGCGCGGATCGGGCTTTTGCCAAGTTGTGGATGGCTTGGCATTTTTGCCAAGTCTCCTCCCTCAAATGCCAACTTTGCCAAAATGCAAAACTTGTTTGCAAAACCATTGGAGGCCTGTTTTTCCTCTTTTTTGCATTTTTCTCAAATGCCAACCCAAATGCCAAGTCCCTTGGAGATGCTCTAAGAGGGTGTTAAACTGTGTGTGTAAAATTAAATTTAAATCCTTGTGCTTAGTTTAAACGATCATTAGAAAAAATTAACTACAAATTATTCTAGCACATATGCATTTAGGATTTTATAGTGTGCTCTATCTTACTCGTAGCCAACAGAGTTTTGAAACCTTAGCCTATAACTATTCTAGTAGAAGATTAGTATGACACAAGTTAAGCACATGCAGAAGTAAGAAACCTCATAATTAAAATAGAGATAAGCTAGGGATGAACACTTACCCATACTCACTTGAAGAGCATGAGGGTTCTTCATTATCTGGAACAATCCGTGTTTTCTTGTGTCATTACAAAACTACCAACATTTTAAATTATTTTGTGCAATGCGTACGTGTTGCACATACTGAATAGGTCAAACCTATGTAAAATATTTTCTAAAAAATAAAACCCTAGTAAAATCACTCCCTTCATATACATGTTTCAAATTTGCAACATAAAATTTCCAGATTAAAATTGTGACCGAGGAAAAGCTTTAATAGAAACTAAAACCAATTTGCTGTTCTCCAAAAATAAAAGAAGATTGAATTCACTCAAATTTAGTTTGAACTTATCCCTCCTCGGCCCTCTCTCCCTCCTTTCCTCTAGAGTTACTCTTTCCTCTATTAGCTTTTTTTTTTTTTTTGAATAGGCCATCCATCCATATCTGTTCCGGCCCAGTGCGACAATTGGCCTACTCCATGACAGCCTTCGGCCCAGCGAGGCCCTGCATGACTGCATCCATGTCGCATGCGCGAGCTGAGGTCGCCGTGTTTTACCAAAAAAACAAAAGGTAAAAGAACGTCGACAGCAGCGGATCGAACCTGCGCGGGCGAAGCCCAACAGATTTCAAGTCTGTCTACTTAACCACTCGGACATATCGACGGTTCTGCTAAAGTTGTGTATGATATTATAGATATAATCATATGAATAATAATCGACCAATAGCTTAGCACCATTTGTGACGTGTGAGACACGACACAAAACTGACAAACTTAGTGCATCACTAAATCTCTGTGTGACATTGTGTCAATAAACCCTTTTTATTTGTTACTACTGTGCTGATGTCTTCTGCACCTTGGAATCATTGTTGTTTTTGAGACATTTACTTGAACATATCGTTGATGCGTAAAAAGCACATGCGTGATTCACAAGTTGGTGGGCCTCAAGATGATCCACGCTTAGGGCATCACCAAAGGCAAGCTCATAACTACTGTAATGGCGAAACTAGGGGGTGGGGAGGCAGGTGCAGCACCCAACAGCGCGTAGGAGGAACCAAGTGGCGACGCGGTCCTAGAGGAGTCTTGCTCCAAGCAGGCCATACCGGGCCATCAAAAGAAAAAGGAATACAATCGAACAAGGCAGAGCCTATGGGAGTTGACATCGGTTGGAGCGCTGTACTACCAGCGGCCCAGCGCTAACAACGCCGCAGCACGCCAGCAAAACCATCACAACCCGATATTGGCTCGATCGAAGCATCACACTACCAGCAGTAGTGTTGCCAGCAAAACCATCACGACCTCGCACAGAACAGTGACCACCCACACATCGCCGACCTCCGCCTAGGTGGGGGCCATGCCCCCCCCCCCCCTTCCGAACGCCATATGAAAAAATATGCTCGTAAAAGAGTTTCAATGTGAAACACAACAAGCCATCAATTCACACTTTGCCATCATAATATTATGATTTTATCCTGAATAATAAATACAATTAAAAGTAATTTGTCATCACTAGCTCGTTGTGTGACATTGAGTCAAGAAACCCTTTTATTTGTTACTATTGTGCTAATGACTTCTGCACCTTCGCTTCATCGTTGTTTTTGGGACATTTACTGAACGTACCGGTTGATGCGTGAAAGGCACGCACGTGAGTCACAAGTGAAAGGCAGGCTCAGAGCTACTATAGTGGCACAACTACGGGGTGGGGAGAGAGTGGTGGGGGTGCGGCATCTAACAGCGCATGGGAGGAACCAAGTGGCGACGCGGTCCCAGAGGAGTCCCGCTCCTAGCATCCCAATGGCAAGGCCGTTCAGGGCCAACAGAAGAAAAGGAATCGATCAAGGCCTAGCCTGTGGGAGGTTGGGAGACGACATCCTAGGAGGACACCCCTGAGCCCCGCGGGGACGATCTTATGTCAGTCGAAGTGATGCACTGCCAGCAGCAGCAGCGGCGCTAGTGAAATCATCACGCCTTGATCTTGGTTCTCGGTTGAAGCGCCGCACTGCCAGCGCCAACAAAACCATCACGACCCCGCACAAAATAGCAACCACCCATGCACCGTCGTCTGTCGATCCCGCACAGAATAGCGACCACCCATGCACCACTGGCTATCTAAGAACGAACGAAAATCTGGTCACCAGCGACTAATAGGTTTGTTCTACTAGGCTTCTAGCTGCTAGTAATATTGGATTTGAGATATGTACGTCTAAATGCAGCAGTTGGGGTTCTCTCTGACTCTCTTGGTGTGACAGGAACAGGAGGCTTTGCCGTGTTGAGGTGCGGGGCCCTTTCTGTCATGGACCTCCAAAGTGCTGCTCTACAGATGCAGTGATGAAGAGCACAGGAGTTCATGTGAGCGGGTGCTCAGGTTAACTTGTGGCTGTGGTTGGCAGGGGCGGGCTCAGGACTAGGGCCACTTGGGCCATGGCCCTAGTCGTGGCCCATAAAATATAGGAAGAGGTTTTTGATTTTGGCCAACAACGCAGCCCACTAACGAGAAGAGCAGGCAGTCACCGTCACGCTCGCAACTCACGGACGCACGCGCTGCTCGCGGAGTCCCGGTTGCAGCTCTTTCCTCGCTCACTCACGCCGCCGGCCGCTGCTACCGCCTCCCGCGCGCGTTCTCGGCTCCTCGCTCAGCCGCCGGCCACCACTCCTGCCTCACGCGTGCTCTCGCTGGCTCCTCGGCATCCTCGCTCGCGCACACGCTCAGCTCGAGCAGACCTTTGACTGTGAAGGTAGCAGACCTTTGAGGACATGAAAGTGAAAGATGCGAATCAGGGGGCAACAAAACCTCACTAGACTTATGTATTTATTTTGTAATGCTACGTGTACTATATTCACTGTATCGAACTTCATTTGCAATGTTTTTTATGAAAATTTCAACTTTAAATTTTTTGTCTGGCGTTCATATAGCTATCGGCGATTTGTCAATGCAAATTGGCCCTAGTCATAGCCAAATCCTGGGTCCGCCACTGGTGGTTGGCTGCATGGCTGTATGCATGCGTTACTTTTTCAGAGATGGGGTCTGCAAGGTCAACTGCATGCATGCCTCGCACGGCTCATTTGCCTCAGGGTGTTGCTAGAGACCGCTCGTTTCAGGCATGTGCGCTCGGTTGTCGTGCATTTTTTTTTTTTTTGAGGTACCACGTCACACCAGGTGCTAGATTATAGCGCTCGCATGGGCCTCTTTCTTAGTCTCACTAATGATGACAAGTACGAACTGTCTTTTTTTTTTTTCATTTAGCTTTTACAGTGCGTTCGCCTTTAATATGGGTCGACTAGTGTATCTTGTTAGTAATTACATGCTGATAAAAAATGGGTCGTGGTCGTTCTTAATATCTTTTACGGTAATGCTATTCTACTTACGTCCTAAGTATAGAACATGTGTTATTGGGCGCCCTTCACCCGCCGCCCACTCATGTGCCCGCGTATGGGACTCGCACGTGGCTCTCCTGACACACCTCCCCACATGCACCTCCCCCAGATGAACCTCCACCGCACACAATCAATTGGAAACTCTCCTGTCCACTCACCTCACCCCTCGTCCACGCCGCCATCGCCATTCCTCCCCCGACGATTTTCACCACCATCACTGCCTCAACTTGCGGTGGCCGCCGGGAAGGCGGAGCGGCGAGCGGGGGCCAAGGGGCGGCCGCCGTCACTAGGCACAGCTTGGGTTGCGCCAACCGACTCGGTGGCTCCGCCCTTCCCGGCGTGACTTTCCTCCACCGTCCCGCACCAGCATGCTGCCGCGGCCGGCGTCGCGGCCCTCCGCCAGTGCAATGCCCAGGGCCTTCATGATTTTTAGAATCCAATGATGTTAAAATTACTCAAATTTGAGTGTGTTTAGTATGTTTTTCGACCTTCATGATTTAATGGGCCTTAACGAGCCGGCTGTGTATTTTTTCTTTTTTTTTCAAACTTCTAAACGTCTAAACAAATACTAAACGAACTCAAATTTGAATAATTTTGACACCATTGGGTTCTATAAATTATAAACTATTTTTAGTAATTTTTTCAGCATTTTTTCAAAGTTGAAATTTGAATTTGGGACTTACCGAACCGGTCCGAACCGAAATCAGACCGGTCCGGTAAGTCCGGTTACCGCGGTAAGTCCGGTTACCGGGCGGTAAAAAAAACCCTGACTAACAAGAGAAGAGTGCAACGGGAGTGCAACGCACGCTGGTTGGAAGAGAAGAGTGCAATGCATCTGTCCATGTGTGGCAAAGAAGAAAAAAATGTATAGAAAACGAAGCGAGTGTTGGTTGGGACATACTACATTACTACTGTTTCTTTTTTTTCCCCTGCCGGCCGCAGGAGCGGTGACTTCATCATCGTGATGAACCCGTAGTGCTCCGTCATGTCAACGCCACCATTGTCTGCTTGTTCCCCCCGGCGGCACCACCGACTTGAACTCGCGCACCAGCACGGCGGCGAAGCCTTCGATGAACTTCACGGCCATCGCGGCGCCCGGGCACGCCCTCCGCCCCATGGCCGGCATCATCCTGATCTCCTTTGGTCCGGCGGGTACTGGACCAACGTCTTCGCCTTCGCCGCCGGGAAGGAAACGCTCAGGCTGGAACTCGCCGCGACCCGTCCACAGCTTCTCGTCCTTCCCGATGTCCCTGCACCCGCATGCTGCCGCCAGCCGGCTCAGTTACCGTGCCAAACACCGTCCGGGACCTCCCGCATGACCAGCGGGAACGGCGGGTACGGTGCAGTCGGAGGCCTTCGAGCACGACGGTGTGCAGGTACGTCGACCTGCCGGCAGGGCACTTGTCCGAGTCGGAGACATCGTCGTCAGCATCATTACCACACCACCATGGTTCCCGGCGATGAGCTCACGGCGTAGCTTTGCCTGGACCTCCGGTTGGTTGACGAGATGGGCGAGCGTCCACTCGGGAGCGGTGACGACACCCTCCGCGACACCGAAGAACTCCACGACGAGGCTCACGGTCTCGCCCTCCGTGAGTGCACACTTGGCCCGGGGATCGTCTTCATCGGCGAGGATGCTACGTTTGTCGATGAGCGAGTCAACGTACAGTCGTCGGACGCCGGCGCCAGTGTCGCCGGCGACATGCTGCCCAGTCCTATGACGACGACGCCGCCTCGCCGCCTCGATGAGAGGAACGAACAGCGCCGCGCGCCTGCTGGCTGCGGAAGCCGAGGAACCGTCGTCTCCAGTGCCAGAGTCTCGCCAGGGTCGACCGGGCGAAGACCTTGGCTTTGGCAATGGCCGCAGTGATGTACGTCGTCACCGAAGCATCATGCGCTCCATGGAGCGCGTCGACGTCGTCACCGAAGCACACGTGCACGAGCATGGCGAGCACGTCGTCCAGCATCTGATGACGACGTCACCGCCGGCACCTAGGCCGGCGACGAGGGCGTCCACGGTGTCCTGCTGGAGCGGAGCCAGGAGGCATTGGCGCCAGGGCAGGAGCATCGCGGCGTTGAGGATGGACCGGACCGTGGTCAGCCCGTGGCTCTGGCTGCGCCGGCGCCGGCCTGTGATCAGTTGTACGGGGAATGGCGTGGCCGAGCGGTTTGAGAACGCATCGGCGTTGTCGATGAGCGCCCGGCGAGCGACGGCGGCATCGCGGATTTTAATGGTCGGCTGCCAGAGGGAGTGTGCGGTGCTTTGCCGCCGCCGGTACTGATGAGCAACGGAAACGATAACAATGGCGGCTTCTAGAGTCAAACTCAACTATGCATGCAATGCAAGGCTAAATTTGTACAGAAAAACAGAAGATACCCACGTGTTGTTGAGTGTCGATGACGTGACTAGCTAGCTTCCATTAAGAAATTAGAAGTTAAAGTTTTTTTTAGGGAAAGAAGTTAAAGTTTTGATACACCATGGGAACTCCCCCACAGTTTTTTCGTTAAAAAATGAAATTATGTGGATAGTTAGTGGGAGACGATGTGGATGGCATTAAGAGATTGGAAGTTAGTGGGAGATGACATGTCATGTCTATAAGGAAAAGAATTAATGTGAAAGTTAGTGGAAGGTGATGAGGATAGCATTAACAATCGTCTGATATGCCCCAATAGCCACCTACCATTCTTGGCCCCACCTATAGGCACTTCGAGAGCTACGCCTAGTGTTTGGGCGTCAGGACTAGACCGATGATCCTCGTCAGATGGTACGGTGTCCCACATTTGTGTCTTGGATCCTTGTTTTCATTTGTGAGTCATCGAGACATCTTCTCGAGTCTTCCTTTAGGTGTTGATTAACTTCTTAATGTTCCAACTCAACCAAGCACACCTTGCATCCTTTTGAACATATTAGTCTAACTTCGTCATGTTGATCATTGATGACCAAAATCCATACTAAATGGTCCATGGAGTCCAATTTGCTTACAATTCTTTGTTCCTCCTTGCTTGTTCTCTCCATCCTCAAATCCTAGAATCTGTTGTTGTTTTAACGACAACTTGATGGAGTGAATCAGGGTCGACGACAATCTTAGCGCCCAGATCCCTGGCTGGCCAGCTTCCTTTACCAAGGCGAGGGAAATGACAAGAGGCGTGGGGTGAAGGCGTGACCGATAATGTTCATTACCTCTGGTCGCCTATTCTAGTTTTTCAGAAATTGATTATGAGGGGGACAACCTATGTATGCACCTATAACATCAATTTCATTCAAACCTAACCAATTCCTTAAATTTCAAGGAAATCTTAGTTAGTTCACTAAATTCTAATAAGGTATATATGGCTCTCCACCGATACTTGAACCTAGAACACCGTGGAGAGCCGAAAGGTGAAAGATTACGTGGGAACAACAAATAAGAGACCGGTTATTGTAACGTTTTGACTTTTGAGCTAAATTCTTACTTAAACACGATGAAAACTTAAAAAACGTTAAGTATTTTTCTAACTCTACTTCACTAAATTCTTTCAACCACTAGTTTTCTAAGGTGCTTGATCTAGTAAGCTTTTTCTGATGTATTTGATTTGACAACAATTCACATGCGAAGACCGTAGTGAGTTTTTAATAGAAAACGCGTGATTTTTTAATAGAAAACACGTGATTTTTTAATGAAAAAAAATACGTGCCTAGTAGTTATGTTTAGGGGCTGATCCAAAGATGACATCAAGGGGTTGACCAAAAAATCATATCCACAACGCAGGATCAGACCAAATCCGGTTGGGAACTTGGGACTCGAGGTTGGAAGGAGCTCAGACATGGCTCGCCGGTTCTCTGACGCTCTCAGAGTCAGAGCAGGGCAAGATCTTCAGGTGCAGGTGCAGGTGCAGCACAACAGAGTCGGAGGACGAGCCTACTGGACACTGGACTTCACTGGTGTCCCGTCTCTTTCTCAAATCTTGGACCTCCGGCACGGCACCTAACGACGAAAGCTTTTTGCTTTTTCCTCTGTCGGATCCTCCTCGCCGAGATCTATCAACTCATCCATCCCCCGACCTCTTCTCTTCCCCAGAGGCAAGATCGGAGCCTGGCTGCCGGCGCACATTGCCTCTGATCCACCGGCCCCGCGCGGTTCCGGTCCGGCATTGCCGTGCCCGTCCGGCGACCCGACAACAGTTCGCTGCCGCTGTCAAGAACCGAGACCATGGGTTCCTTCAACGGCCACGTGCTGCCGGGAACACTATTCCTGGCGGTGGGACTGTGGCGGGTATGGTCCGCCGTGGCGCGCTTCGCCGCGGACCCGTGGGCGTTCCGCGTCCGCGCGTGGTGCCCCCTCGAGCTCCCACGGGCGCCGCGGCTCCTTGAGCTCTACGTGGTGGCCGGCGGCGCGTTCCTCGACATGTGCCTCGAGCTCGGCGGCGGCGTCCTCGCCGGCCGCAGCGGCGGTGGGGGAGGGGTTGCTGCCGAGTCCAGCCTCATCTACCTCGAGCACGCCGGCATGCTCCTCATGTTCTTCCTCTTTGGCGCGCTCGCCCTCCTCTCCCAGAAATGCACCAGGTATGTGTTGCCCGTAGTTCTCCGTACTCCGTGAATGAATCTGTCAACTCTGTTCTTGAACTGGTGTACTGCTAAATTGTTGTGCCATTCTTCACATAGCTCCAAATGGTAGAATTTGTGTGGAATTCGTTATTCCTAGCACTGAAAGTCGAACTGAGACATAAATTTGGTAATGTTTGATTTCATTGCATAATAATCTTGTGTTAAAGGTCACCTTTTGCCTTCAGTTGACACCCGGTTTAAGCAGAGCTCTATGCAATTGCGATCTATCATCTCAGACAAACTTTTCAGAGTTACAGGGCGATGCGCCGATGCTCATCCCCGAGCAAAATACCTGAAACTCACACCACAATTATTACATGAGCCAGGCTGATTTCAATTCAGCCATGTTAAGCCATTTGTTCCCAATCGCCATTCCAGCCATTTCTTCAACGCACCCCAGATGATCTCCCACATCCTCCGGTATGTCTTGATGTCCCCAGTTGTGAGCATGCTCCTGGAGGTAGCACTTCCAGTCTTCTCCTACCTGGGACATCCAGGATTCCAGGCAGCAAGTGAGGTCTTGTGGCCATGGCTTTCAACTTCTCCAGACAGTGATCATGACTCCATAAGCTTTTCATTGGACACAGCAGTCTCCAGTTTTGGATCATAAAGCCTACTTGTTGGATAAGAATTTTCATGTCCTTCCAACACCTTCTTAGCTGCAGGCACATGGATGGAAATAATTCCTCTAAAATTGACTATCTTATATAGTAATTGAGAGGAATAGACACCATTAGAAGCAAATTTCCACATATGAGAGTCTTCCTCTTCACCAAAAACAATGGTAGCAGCTAACTGAATAATTTCAGTCCTACCACTTTCATTGTCTCTTTCAGTATATTATCTGCCAGTTCCAGATAGATTTTACTCAATGTCACAAGCTCACTGCAATGTCGATCACCGCAGGTACCTGCCCCTGACCGACAGCGAGCTCTGCCTAGTGGCGGCGACGGCGTTCGCATCTGAATTCCTGCTCTTCTCCTACCACTCCGCCACCCACACAGGCCTAGAGGGCTATTACCACCACCTCCTCGTCATCCTCATCAGCCTCTGCATCCTCGCCACCATCCTCGGCGCGCTCCTACCAGCGAGCTTCCCTGTCGATGTCGCAGCGGGCACACTGATCGCGCTGCAGGGGCTGTGGTTCTACCAGACAGCGCTCACGCTGTACGGGCCCATGCTCCCAGACGGGTGTGATCGCAATGCCAAAGGAGACCAGGTCGACTGCGGCAGTCGTGCCGCCGAGGAGCGCGCGGAGCAGCTGGCTAACTTCCAGCTGTTCGGCGCTGTGTTCCTCGCCTTCGTCTATGTTCTGGGGTGCTATGCCGTCGCCGCGGCCAAGTACGGGCACCCTGACTTGGTGGCGATGCATGGGGAGCACGTCGCCGCCCTGGGGTGCCATGGCGTTGGTGGTGGCCGCCGTGTTGAGGAGTGCGTGGTCTAGTAGCGTCTGATAAGTACATATTTGCAGCTCTGTTCTTGCTTCAGTATATTCACTATTCAGTAGCAAGTGCAGGATTTGGTATGATATGTTGTTGTTAGTGTTGTGTCAATTGTAAGCGAGTTTGAAAAACCTTTACAAATCGTGAAGAGATTCAAATGAAAAATACTAGATGGATCAAAAGTTTTGCCCCCGTAGCTGATGCTTCATGACTTCATCGACCTACCAAGGCAGTGCCTCCTGCCTCCCTCCCTTCTGATAATGAAGAAAAGTAGGAAACAGACATAAAACTGCTGATATTTAAGCAGATCAGAAATGTTTTGCTGATTCACAATCTGATGTTTCATCCATCCATGCCAACTCTCTAATCGTATCAGCAGATATGTACTCATGACATGGCAGTATCAGGGCTGCCTCAAGAAGGCCTGCAAACACACAAGTGCATACACTGTACTACCCAAACTGGAAAAGATGGCAATGTCTTCTTGACAACCGAAAATGACTTGCCTAAGTTACCTTTCATGCCATTTTGTGCCAACATTTTTCCCAGTTATTGTTCTTTCACGTCGTTGACCGACCAAATTTCCAGTCTTTGTGTTCTCAACATTTTTTTCAAAAGGCGGGGGTTCTCAACAGTCGTTGTCGTTTTAGCTCTGTTTTTGGTGTCCAATTGTTCTAGACCGAGCAGGTGCTAAATATGGAGTGATATAATATATCTTGGTGCTGTGTCAATTATTAGGGGCATTTGAAATGAAACTGAAATTTGTAGAAAAATAAAGAAAACTCTAGCTGATCAAAAACTTCAAGCAAAACTTCTAAACCTGTAAAAAAGTGTCAAGATCAAATTTGTGACCGAACCTTATCCACTTGCCTGAGTTGCCTCTGGGCATTACGAAAGCAAAAACATAGTTATGCTTCATCCACCAAGATGGATCTGCTGCAATTGTAGCCTCATAGGTGCAGAGAGAGGGACCCAACCTTCCTGCTATTGTATTCACAAAAAAAGAAAAGAAAAAAAACCTTCCTGCTATTGTAGCTTGTCATCATTGATTTATATTCATGACAGTACAAGTGCTAGATCAAGAAGGGCTACAATAAAGAACTGATGACACTATTGTATTGTATCATAACTGAAAGCCACAGACTACAGTGCCTTCTGTTGCAACTGAAAATTTACATGTCTTCCTTGGCAACCCCTTTCAAGCAATTTGTAAAACAGCACTTCAAAGTGTGCCTTGCACTCATGGCTGTTGAGCTCAACTCCATGGCCTGATGAATTGCTGAACAGCTAAACTTGTGGTCTCATGTGCTCACAGCATTTGAACTAGGACTGCAACGCCATTAGCAGTTAGTTATCCGCTTGACGTTCCTCTTGGCCTGCCTCTGCAAGATGTTGAGAGTGAACAGGGTTAGGCATCCCAGAATCCTCTGCACCAGATCCATATCCATTGCCACCTCTGCTCGGCTGCTTCATGAAGACCAAAATCAAACACAAACTAGTTTAGTTATTGCTTCTCAACAAGATCAACAATTTATATTACTTTTTCTGGAACTAATTCATAATCTTATAATACAAACTTTCCTTTTTATTACGTTCCACAGGGCAAGAACAATATCAGTGTTAATTATCAGTGTACAATAGCAATTTTAAACAGTTGCACAAAGCTCATTGTCACGCAGATCTACACTGTGCTTTAGACTAGTATGAGATACTCAGTTATTGCCATGCAGAAGACTGATAGACAGAGTAACCAAGAAAATTTGTAGTTTAAACTTCGTTGCATTATTCAAGTGTAACTATAGTTTTTGTCACTGAAATGTTCTCTGATGCTGATGAAAATGGCAATGAAAAAATATTCTCACAGTTTACTACCAAGTTTTTTATTAACACAATTAAATGTTTTGCAACTTGCAGTATATAATATTTTTGAGAACAAAAGAACGGTGCTGACACAGGTCATTCGTGGACATCTCAGTCACGGATTCACGACATGTGTATTTGCCAAATAGAAAACTACTTTTTTTTGGCAGTATTTTTCAGGTCAGGTTATATATTACGGGTTCTGCATACTAATTGTAAACAACAATAGCATATTCTAAATATGGAAACAGTGTTTGCTTGCTTGGGCAAACCATCTCATAATAATAAAATAAAAGTATCACTATTTAGTATAATAAAAAATGCACAGGAAATTCAAAGGATTACCTATTTGGCAATTCGCCTACTGGTCAGGCTGCGGCATGAGGGTCAGGCTGATTTGTTTTATCCAAGGCCACGGGTGAGCATTAATTTCATTCAACGATTTGACAAGCAGCATTTGCTTCGAAGAAGGCGTTCTCTGAACTGGTCCAGCTAAACATCAGTGCCTGAAAAGTGATGAACATAATACAGTAAGAGGCAAATAACAGGTCAGAACAAAAGTGAAAAGCAGAAAAGCAAGAACAAATGGAGAAGAAACAAGAAACAAAGAAATAAAAAAGAACACTACTGGCACACCTTTATCGGTCATTTAGAAGAAGCGGCATGGATCTGAGAAGTGCGTACCGCGTACGTACACCTTTATTGTCACGAGTTCAAGATTCACTGCCGGATCTTAGAAGAATCAGCGGTGATTCAGAAGAAGTAGTACGGATAGGTCAGTTTCAGAGTACGTACACGTAGCGTACTGATAGGAAGCACGCAAGTCCACGTTCGCTCATGGGTCCACGTTTCATCGCCAAATCTGTGAAGGAACAAATGAACAAGAGAAATTTGTGTTAGAACGATCAAATTTAGGTTCGAAGGAAGGAAACTAGAAGAGTAACGAGCGCGTACGTCTTCATCCGCATGTATTATATCAATTATTACAGCAAAGGTGGGATTATTCGTCCCACATGCAAAGCCTGGGATGATTGGGATGGACAACTTCAATCGCGTGCCTCACCGCAGCCTTTGCTTCCTCCACCTCCTGCTCGCCGGCGCCTCCAGATAGGAACTCAACATAGACTTCCCGCAGCGACGGCAGGTTCCCCAGGCCCAAGTCGAAACTGACATTAATTTCTCTCGTCCGCTGCACTGGGAAGTCAAAGCGAAGTTCCGCGAGCCTTGGTAGCCTTGGTAGGGGTGTGTGTTTCAGCCTTGATGCAGCGTCATCATCTACAAAGTATGTACATAGTTATATCTGTTAAAAACATGTTAATTCATCACTACATGACAATCTCAATATATTAGGACACGTTACAATTGGTAGTCCCTATACCATGATGATTTTTTCCTTGATGATAGGATTCACGACGCTTCTTGTAAATTGCATTCTTTTGTTCCTGAGACATTGCATGCCGTCGAGCTCTGTCCCTTGCCCTCTTTTGTTCTTTAGCATCAGCTGCAGTTAATTTAAATTAATATAAGATAACATACACATAGTACACACCAAGCACTATTTGCAACGATGTTGCATTAGGTTACCTTGTTTGGCGGTGTTAGTATTGTCTCCCAGCGGTGTACGAGAATTATTTTCCATTCTATGAATCTATGATAGAAATAGGCCACAGTTAATTACAAAAATAACTAAATGGGATGCATTCAGAATTGCACATAAGAAGGGAAAATGACCAAGACGTGATCCCAAAAAAATATTAAAATGATGTCAGGCACCGTGTAGCTAATTTAATTGAGCAATTTAATCAGCTAAAATTAATTAGTCAACAAATTTGATTGCTTACCTTGTGAATAATGTAATTAGAAAGTTTGCATACTTGAGATGTATCTAACCCTTACATCAGTAAGTTCATTGTATGGATTGTTAAGGGCGACAGTTTTTTTTTCTTTTCCCAAGGGAAATAGGAGAGGTGATTCCCTACTGCACGTCATGAACAATGACAGTTGGAAACGGTGACTAACAGAGTTTACCACTATTTTATATTGCACCAATAAGCAGCTAGCTCACGACCCATTGAATCATTAGCGAAGGCGAGAAGTGAACTAAACCGATATCAACTATGCTGGTGGCAAACCACGTTTGCTACACACAGAATTCAGGCTCACAAGAGAAATATGAGATTTTGTTTGACAAAATGTGGAGGCCTCAAGAGGTTAGCCAGCACACTCTACAACCCATTTGACATCAGTGTTCTAAACAGGCCGGCTATTATCTACAGATGGACACCAAGATGAGATATGAAGAGAACTGTTACCAAACTATCTAACATAATTATTATACATCTTTTTCAAGTCATGGCTGCACCCTATATTCAGAAGTAACTCTCAAGGCAATTTGTAATTTCATCTTGAAGCTCCTAGCAATTTGTAATTTCGTCTAGAAATGTAAGTTGTAGGCATCACCTTGGACATAGTGAGCAGCACGTATGTAATGAGATGTGAATTGCAGTAGTATGTATAAGACCAAAATACATGTGACACTGACAGGGAAACAGATAGTGCACAGTATAATTGCTACATAGATTCGGTTCAGAGGAACATATACATAATCCAGAAGGATTACTGGCACATGGGCGTGGTTCGTCCTTAAACAAAGATACACTGAATGGTCGGTATGTTCAGGTCTAAAAGCATCTGCAGGAAACCACTGATCCTTGTACAGTATAATAGTATATATAGATTGTTTAACCACAAGTATCCAGCTATAAAATTGATGTGCAGAAGAACAGGACATATTGGGGGATTGCAGATTTTGGATCTTTATATTGATGCATTGTATTTAAATTGTTGCTAATTGTTTGGTCTGTTTGCCGACATGGATCCTAATAACCATTTTCTATACTATGAGTTTAAACCAATGCTATACAGGTGGTGGAGCATGAGACAGAGAAGAGGGGAACCTGCACAGAAGAATACTAATGCTCACTTCAAAGCGTATCACTATCATCCAATTAAATTGTTAGATTCATGCCCATAGTCAATATTAGAAAGAACTACAGTTACAACTATTAGTTACAATATATTGTTCTGTAAACTAATTTTAGGATCCTATCCAGACTCCAAATATTAATGTTCTGTGCAACACAAAGTACCAAATAACCGAAGGTTGGTATGAAAAGATGCAAGAATTAAAATTAAATGGGGAACTCTTCTCAGTATATATACTAAATTAAAGGGAAATTCTTCTCAGTAAATTATCAATCACGAAGCAACCTGATTTTGACAGCCAAAATTAAATGGGGAACTCTTCTCAGTATATACTAATGAGGCCATTCCATCAAGTTAGACCTAAATTAGCTTTTAAAGGGAATTGTAACTCAATCTTGAACTCTGTTCTCACAAGTAGCAGATTTTCGCTGTAATTCAAGCCTCATCTTCTAATTGCACATCATCATGTGTTGTCCAATCAGAGAAAGCAAGTAGGGGCATTGCAGGGGAAAAAAGAAAAAGGATGAGGCGAGAGATGGCGAGATGGGTCGGTGGCTTGACCTTGATATTATTAAGATGATGTGCAATGTAGTTCTTTACAATGTGGCATACTGCAAACAACAAACAGTCCTTTAGATTTCTGTATGTGTACCGGGGAAGAAGAACAAGAAATATGTTAATCATACAAGTGATATCCATGTTCCTGAATAATTAAGGTGTTAGTATGTACTGCACAGCAACAGCTCACTCTCAAAAGCCAGAATCAATTATTAAAGATGAGTTTAGCAGAGAAACCATTCTTTTATATATGCATGATAGTTACTAACATTTTATCTGCAGGATGACCTCAGATTGTCAATGTTTTTGACTAAAACATATCCAGTCAAATGATTTGGTTGTCTTATATTTCTTTTTTATAAAAAGAAGGCTGCCTTATGGTAACTACTCCCATTTACTACATTTATCAGTAGAAGCATAACCACTAATTACCACGTCAAGTGCAAGAGCAAAAGTAAAAGCTGCAAACGACCAATAGAAATCAAAAGAAGCACTTATATACCAAGTTACTGACTGATCAAATTTGATACCTTAATACAAGAATATTTGCCAAGTTCCTTGTACATTAATGATTAATGTGCTTACCAACTTTATCCTGCAACCAAATGAATCTGCAGTGTCAAGTCTTCATCAATCGGATATTAGATAATACAAAACTGAGAAAAAGTTTCGTGTTAGAGCCATCTAAGCAAGAAAAAGTTGATGCATAAATCCAACGGCTTGAGTTCATAAGTACGATGATGGAACTGCTACGCTGATTTTTGATGTGCTCTCTGAAACTCGAGTTTGCTAGAAAATGGGTTCCAGTAATATAAGTTGTACTGCAATCAGAAAATTGATTACATGGGAAATAAAAGTTGAAGCTTCATTTGTTAAAGAACGCAGGGCCATCAAGGTTTATTTGTAGATTTAGAACAAGGCAATCCTATAGCATCTGCCGAAACAGTGGGAAGCAGGCAAAAAACTCTATAGCTGGAAATCACATGTCTTGAATTTCCAAAATTGAGGGTTCAGTAAGGGAGAGGGTCAGCTCTAATTAGACACTTGCAGCTGTGTCGGATGTTCAAATCTCCCATGTTCAGAAAAGGTGGAACATCATCGCTCTTGAGGACAGGACCTCTGTATTCATAGAGGATGAGGAGCATAAGCGCTAGGAACATTCAGATCAATTGCAAAGCAGATGAATGAATACAGAAGCGCAAGTTAAATGAAATTAAGGCGTACCTATTGGCAGGTGGACGAAGAGACGAAGGGGCCGACCCGAGCGCCTGCCGTGCGTCGTAGTGGCCGTGGCCTCAGCTCCTCTCGTGCGTCGCGGTGGAGGTGGCCTCAGCTCCTGCCAGCTGCTGCCGTGCGTCGCGGTGGAGGTGGCCTCCGCTCCTGCCGTGCGTCCGGCAGTTGCGAGCTGGGAGATTTGGTGTCGTGCGCGGGGTGGAGCGAGTGCCACCTGTTGCCCTCGAAGACGGGCGGTGGCAGCGACGGGCATGCGGCGACGACGGAGAGGCCGGGAGGCTGGGGCGGAGGCGGTCTCCCCGCCGATGCCGGAGGACGCCTTCACCGCTTGAGGCGGCGTCGCGACGGTGGGCAGGTGCACCGGATTGAGGGGGATTGGAGAGAACCGGGAGGCGTAGCGGCGGCGGCGAGGGTGAAGCGCCAGGGGTGGGCGGCGGAAGGCGGAAGGCGGAGTGGAGTGGGAGCTGCAGGCGTGGGGGGGTACACGATTGCAAAGGTGGGATTATTTGTCGTCCATGTAAAGGCTGGGATGATTTGGATGGACAACTTCAATCGCGTGCCTCACCGCAGCCTTTGCTTCCTCCATTTCCTCCTCGCTGGCGCCTCCGTTGGAACCGAACCCGGACTTTCGCGCGACGGCGGTTCTCCGTGCCCAAGTCAAAACTGCCGTTGATTTCTCTCGTCCGCTGCACTTGGAAGGCAAAATAAAGTTCCACGACCCTTGGCATGGCTCCTTGTTGAAACACCACAGGTCCTCCAAATCCCCACAACCAGCAATGCACCAGGCATGGGAACGAGCAAGCAGTAAAAACAAATCTCTCATGGATTCCAAGATCCTCAGGGCCCACCGTCAGATTTAGATAGTAGAGAGCAGGCAACCTCCCTAGAATTTCGAGATCCTCATGCTGCAGCCCCTTCACTTGGATATCGAGGACAGAGAGGCCCCGAAGGAACGAGGGATTCAACCATCTAGGCAGCGTAGAAAACCAGCTGGTCCCCCACAGTTGCAATGTACGGAGATATTGAGGGGTGATGGCGACCCAACCATCCAAGTTGCAGTCACCAATCTCACAATCCAAGTTGCAGTCACCAATCTCTATAAATAGATTCTGGATTTTATGGAGCTTGTTTAGGCATTCCACCATGGATTTGTCCAAGTGGTTCTCCGTATCAGTTATGCTGATTAAATTAATTCTGAGCACCCTCAGCTCTACTAGATGGCTCAGCTCTTCAAAAATGTCTATGAAGTCTTTGTAAATGACTAGAGTTGAAAGCTCTTCGAGTGCTGTCAACCTCGAGATCCCTTTGGGCACTCTTGTATTTTCATGTATGTATAGGCACTTCAATTGTGTTAGCGAAATAACACTCGACGGCAAACAATCAATTTTATTACCATCTACAGCTAATATCTGTAGAAATTGAAGGTTTCCTATTTCTTCAGGGAGCTGATCAATCCGTGTATAGTTTAGTCCTAGGTACCTCAAGTGAAGTAACTTCCCAAGGTACTTAAGGCTATAACCTTCTGAAAGATCACATCCTTCTAAATCCAGTACACGCAAAACTCTGCAGTTCTCAAGTGTTGGCATATGATCAATAGAAGATGGAAACACAATAACTGACCTCACATGTTCTACGCTAAATGTGGCCTTATCAGGATTACCATGACCAGCCTTGCCATGTTGAAGAGACACCCTTCGAACCGTTTGCACTGCAGATGAGTTCCCCATATTCATATTGTTCTGTATAGTAACAAAGTTTTCTTCACTTGACAAAGAACAAATAAGATCAAGCACCATATCATGTACACGGCAAGATTCTATTGTGCCGAAATATGTGTCATACATGGGTTGGATCATACTTCTATTTACAAGCTCAGATAGGTAACTCTCCCCTATTTCAAATAAGCTCTTCTTTTGTATACCAGATTGGATAAAACCTTCAGCTACCCACAACCATATCAAACGATCTCTGTCAATTTCATAATCTTCTGGAAACAAACTTAAATATAACAAGCAAGTTCTTAGATGTGATGGCATGTCATAATAGCTGAGTGACAAAACCTTTCTCATATTCTCCACGGTATTATTCTGATCAAGTCCAGCACCAATAGAGTTGCACACATCATACCATTCCAATTTGCTTCTTCCCTTACTAACCAACAAACTAGCAATTGTAATAATAGCCAAGGGAACACCATCACATTTCTTTAGTATTTTATTTGATACTTCTTCTAGCTGTTCATCGGGGCATTTGTCATTGTCTTCTTTGCCAAATATTCTTCCATACATTAATATTCTCGATTTCTCGAGAGAAAGGGGCTTCATCTTGTAAGGACCGCCAATTTCTTTAGCCACTGTGAAATTACGAGTAGTTGTGAGTATCCTATATTCCACACTGTCATCGGGTAAAGCACATCTGATCATTTTCCAATGTGAGATTTCCCAAATGTCATCAATAATAACTAAGTACCTGCAAATATTGAACAACAAAAGGTCTTAAGCAAATTGAGAAAGAAAGTTCTAATCTTTCTTGTGCACGTTGTATAACTAAGGGATAAAAGGTTCATCAACAACAAGGGGAATGAAGGTAATGCATCGGGGTCACCCCCTGCCTACCGCCTACCACATTGATCGTTGCAAGCCTTCTTCTACATGAGTATATATAATGCAAAATAGGTGAGCTCGACATGCCAACAAACAGTAATTAGCCCAATAATTAGTGCAGCTTTTCCATTCATGTCTTTTCTTTTCTTTTCCATTTCCTAAATATGGTGCTTACTTCAGGATTAAGGTCACTTTAAAAGTTACTATATATTAGTTCCATAAGATTTTCACATATATTAGTCCAATCCTTAAAGTATTCTTTATAAATTCTGAAATCCTATTTTCTTTTGATACAAATTCTATGTGCATGTGTTTTATTGATATTCAATAAACCAATGCAACTGGAAGTAGATAGTTTGGACAAGTACGTGGACCACTCTGTTTTGTTCCCTCCCAGCATTGCATATTATTGCAGGTAGATCTACTGCTTTCTAAAGTGAAAGGAATTTTTTTATTGGTAATAACTTTTCCGTTTTGCCAAGCCCACCAAAACTAAGCTTCTAGTTTCGCTTAACTAGAGTTATTAATGAATTAGTCTTAAAAAAGGTTTCATCCGCTTCACACAAAGTCTCTGTTCTGTTTCTCCAGAGGGAACGCTTGTTGTCCAAGATCATTACATGCACAAAAAATGGCTCGAGTACCGAACCGAAGACTAGATAATGGAAATAACATGTTCTCACTTGGAAGCAAAACCCACTAAAAGAGACGGTACGACATACAAAGGAAAAGAGATAAACTTCAGTGGCAATAAAGTGAGCCAGAAATACAGTCATAGTTTTCAAACTTTCTAAACAAAAACTCCAACAAATAAATTAATGGCTAGGTATTGTGATATATTCATACCTCTTCTCCCGAAGGAATCCTCTTAGCTCGTCAATGACATTGATATTTGTAGTACTGTACTGGGCAAGTTGATAGAACATGTCCTTGAATAATCTATCCATATCAGGAGTTTGAGACACCGATACAAAAGCTGAGCAATCAAACTGTGTTCTAAGCTTTTCATACACAACATTAGCAAGAGTTGTCTTTCCTAAACCTCCAAACCCAACAATAGAAACTATCTTGTTTTGTTCCTTGGACATTTCATTGCCTTCAGTCAGAACCTTAATTACCTCATCTCGACTCTTCAATGCCAACTAGCTTTGTCACCTTCTCATACCGAACCAATGCACGAGGATCAACTTTAACAAGCTTATCAACACTGCGGGTAACCTCATACCTGCGTCGCCGGTCGTGCACCTCTACAACACGACTCTTGATGTCTCTAATATCAATAGCAATCTTGCGGCGAATCTTGGGCTGCATCAAGGAACCAAGGATCTTGTCAATGAACTTCTTGAAGCCTTGCTTTTTGGCCAAATGATGGCCCTTGACTTGCACCATGAATGTGTCGATGTTGTCTTCTATGTCGTAGGACAACTCTCGCACATTCCTGGCCCAAATCTTATCCCCAGGAGGAAGCTGGTCAGCAGGAATCTTGGAGATATGCTCAAGGGCAGCCTTCATGCCCTCGAGCTCATCTCGGAGGAACATGATCCCCCCTTTCACCTCCTTTTGCAGCTTGTACTCGTCGGCAAGGAGCTCACCGAGCTTAGGGAGGAGGCTTGGCAGTGCTCCCAACACGAGCTCCATTATTGATCTGCTTGGCAAAAGGAGCCAATGTGTCAGTGGTGTGGTTTGAATGTGAAGGATTGGAAGTGGGGCGCCGCGCTGGTGTGGTTTGAAGGTGGCTGCGCTCGGATTCTAGAGCAGCTTCCGTTCACCGCGATTTCCTCCACAACACCATTTCAACATATATAGAAGCTGAATCGACTCACAGGGAGGTGTGGGAGAAATCTCCTTGGATTCTTCTGTTCAGCCTACAGCCTCACTGACGTCGCTCCCCGCCGTGCGCGTCGCCGTCGTCCCCCGCCTCGCCGGCAGATGTGAGCGCCTGCCGCGCCCTCGTCGGTGCCGCAGCCGCCTTGCCGAGCTCGCCCCCCGCCTCACCGGCGCGCAAGGCGACCAACGTGAGAACCCACCCCGATCCACCAGCGGCGGCACTCTCCTGGGAATGCCACTGTGGTCTGTGTCTGTGGAGACTATGGAGATATGTTGCAGGGCTTTTTTTTTAAGCCACCCTCCTTTTACTGCCCCTCCACGTGCTTGGATTTACTGGCTCAATAATGTGACGGTGATTCATCCATACAAGGAAGTAGCGAGGAAATATCAGTGATTTGGCTTTGGCGGAATGGGCGTTTTGATCCTAAACTTTTAAAATTGTCGTTTTACTAATTTTCCTTTTGAACTCAATTTTATTCTAGAACTATGAAGATGGTCGTTTCAATCCTCGAACTTTTTATTTTGGGCTTAACTTGAACCGTATACGATCAAAGTATATTTTGGTCTTTAAATTTTTATTTTGAACTCAACTTTGTGTATCAAAAATAAAAATTTCATATTTAGAGTTTTAGACACAAATTCGTCCATGAATTATCGAAATGCATTTTGGCACAACTTCGTTCTTACCACTCCTCATGATTAGTGATGGACAACCATTGTTATGTGGCAACGGATCCTATGTAAACTAGCCATTCCGTGCAAACTTGTAAACTAACGATCTGGACCGCAGGATGTTGATCCAAGGGGCGCGGAGAGATTGGGTAATTTTGCACTTAACCGCCCACTCTTAATCACACTTTTACAAATCCCTCCTTCCACCTCTCTCATGCGCCCCCTTGGATCAACATCGTGTGGTCCAGATCGTTAATTTACAAGTTTGCACGGGATGCCTAGTTTGCATAGGACTTGTTATGTAAGATTGTCTCTAGGAATAAATAGTTTTTAAATCAACTTATACTGCTCACACAAAAATCATTTACTGTCAAATTTATAAACTGTACCACTATGAGGTAACAATACAGTAAAATGTTGGTATTAATGGCCACTAAAGAGTTTTTGGATGAATATTAATTTTTTTTTTTGTTTCTAATCGACGGTGGTGTTGCAGATGACTAGGCGCCACTTGGAACAATAGACCAAGTTAAGTTTGAAAGTAAAGTTTAAAGACTGAAAATGCAAAGTGTAACAACTCAAATGGATCATCTTTAGAGTTTCACGGTCAAACTGAGCCCAAAATACAAACTTTGAGGACTTAAGTGATCATATTTAGAGTTCTAGGAAGAAATTCATCCTAAAAGTAAAGGTTGAGGGCTGAAAGAACCATTTTCAAAAATCTAAGGATAAAACTAAGCCTTAAATAATAGTTTTGGGGCTAAAATGACTATTGTGGCTTTGGCTTTCACATTTTGAAGCGCCTTGGAACTTTTTGTTACGAATGTGAGGGTGGGAGTCTTGTGAAACTTGCTGTGGCTCTACTGCATGGTCATACTCATATGTGCGATGCATGACGATGCAAACGTCTTGTTTTGCCCATAAAAAGTCTATTTTTTTACTCTTTCTTTATCACATCAATTTTTAGTTGCTTGCATAAAGTATTAAATATAGATAAAAATAACTAATTATATAGTTTAATTATAAATAATGAGATAAATCTATTAAATCTAATTAATCTATGATTAGATAATAATTAACAAACATAAACGAGCGACTTCATATTTCTACCCATCTCAACGGACTCAGATTGGGTGCCTTTACTCTAGCAAGGCACGGCGTACCTTGCGGTACTTCATCCACCGTTCAAAGAGCATCTATCGTCTCTCAGTAAATTAGCGCATCTTTTAGCTTTTCTCGTGGACAGAGGGACGCGGGAGCGGGAGCAGCGCCTCAGTTGCGCGCGCTTTGCGCCGGTCTCCCGCGCGCTCTGCGCTTCCGGGCGACCGCCGCCACGCCGGCCTCCGATGCGCTGCTTGCCCGGCGACCCCCACGCGCTACGCTGGCCTCCTGCGTGCCACATCAGACTCCCGCTGCTGCAGGAGTCGAGCCTTCCCCGCTTCCCATCACTGCCAATCTGAAGGGCGAAGCTGCGTACAGGACAAGGAGCACCGAGCAGACGAACATCCTCCATAGGGACGTCTTCCAGGGGCCTGCAGCTGCAGGGACATCATCGACAAGAACCATCCTTGTGAGTTGCTTCACTGCCACCAGATTCAGAATAAGCCCATTCTTAAGTTTTCTGTCAGATTGTAACAAACCTAATGCTGCTATGAGGTTGTGATGCTATTGACTGATTTTGATTAGTTTACCAAAATCACATTAGTGCATTTATCGTGCATCTATGTGCTACTTATTATTGTTTACGGTAAATGTTTAGGTTGATAAAATTGGAAATCTGCAATCATGTGGTAGTAATTGTTTTCTGTAAATTTTGTTCTTGGTGACAGAATTTGACCGGGAAAATTGGGTTAGTACTGGAGGCAATGGTAGAACTTGACAAAAGAACACCTCATGTTGGTTTGAGGTTTCGAAATCCAGATGAAGCTTGGCTGTTTTGGGTGGCATATGGGGGTCATATAGGCTTTGATGTGAGAAAAAGATACTGCAATTCAAGCAAATTTGATGGGAAGGTGACTTCATGCAGATTTGTCTGTGCCAATGAAGGTCATCGAAGGAAAGCGAACAGAGAGCATGTGACAAAGTGTTTCAGAGCTGAAACAAGAACAGGCTACAAAGCACGAATGACAATTACATTGGATCGAGGGGAAGGAAATTATGAAGTCAATGATGTTGTCCATGAACACAATCATCTCCTTCACTTGCCTGAAACTCGACACTTGATGGCATCACAAAGGAAAATTTCAGAACTACAGGGTTTTGAAATCGTGACCGCCGATGATTCTGGAATTAGGCCAAAAGCTGCCCATGAGTTGGCTATCCGTCAAGTTGAAGGGCCATTTAACCTTAGTTACTGTAAGAACCGACCAATTAATATAAACATAATGTACTAATGATGTCACTTAAGCAACTTAATTAGCACATGACGCTTATATCAACCCGGTAGTCTGTGAAACCACGAAGGATTTCAAACTTTCCACAAGAGAGCCCAGACCGAATTAAGTTCAACATAAAACCGTTCATAGTAATACATAAGTTCACAAGTAGTTGATTACATCGGAGTTATGAAATATTTATTACAATGCCAAGTTGAAAACCAAACTGCGAAAGCAAAATAAAATATCGTTTTACAAACGCACACTTAGTTAAAAATAGTGCCTGGTCTTTCATCAAATCCAGCAAAAGCATAGAGGAATGAGATATAAGAGATGACCTTGCCCAAGGTCTAATCCTCCCGTAGTGAGATACAGGTCCATCTTGTTGTCACAGCAAAGGTCTTATGATCTGCAACAAGTGGGAATAAAACCCTGAGTACAAGAAGGTACTCAGCTAGACTTACCCGTCATAAACTAAAAATAAAGTGACACCAAGGAGTATGCAAGGCTTTATAAGTGGGGTAGCTGACTCATTTGAACTTGCGATAAAAGATGAGCTTATTAAATAATTATTTAGTGATAAAGGACTCTCTAGCTTATCATCTTTTAGGTTGGATCCTGACATCACTAGGTTAGCACCTGTACTACTCCAACTCCAGGGTATGAGAAAGCAATGCTATCCTATCCTTTAGGTTGAGCATACCAGCATCAACAACATAGAACCATAACCATCTTACATTGCACACATATTTGCGACAGTGCCGCTGCTCGGTCAAGTGTTCACCGTCCAGAACGATGGCGATTATAATCGATTGCAAACCCGGGGCGGGTATTCCTCACACAAACCACACATCTCCCGTCGGAGTCGATTAGATCACCTTGGTCTATTCGGGTTGAATCACGGATTTCAGCAAATACGATTACACCGGGGCATGCCCGGCTACCGAGTCTCTCCGGCGCGACCGGCCACCGGCTTTAATACCGCGCCTGTGGGCAATACACTCAACTCTGCTGAAATTCTGGCCCAAACATCCTCAAGGCTTCGCGGTCGGATGATCGCATCCTTCCAGCTATCTGTGAGGCATTGTTCAACATGTTTCGAGGACGTACAAAGCCATAGTCCCTTAAGTGACATCGCCGGAGTTTCCATGGTCTAACACACCACAAACCCCGACTAGTCGTGATTTAACAAGGCCACATGGTTATGTTCTCTAACCAACCTCTATAGTATCAACCAAAGGGTAGTAACCACCTACCTCGCGGATGAGGGTCAATCACCCGTCTTCTACCGATCTACTTCAGCAGTGCTAAGCATATGAACGATCCTGAACTTAAAAAGGGTAACGTATTCAGGTGGATCAAGGTACTCATAATGCAGTAACGGTTCCAAGTAACGCCTATAAAATTAATGCATCATAAACAATAAAGGACACAAAGTAAATCATTTTGCAAACCGTAGGAGAAATGCTCCGGGGCTTGCCTTCCTAATACGATCAATGTTGAAGCTCCCAGCACTTGATCACTCCACGTCTGGTTCCTGATTCTCGATCTCCTCACGTGCCGTGGTTCCCCTTGGTGACTCCTCCTTTGGATCATTGTCCCACATCACGTTGTGTTCTCCTAGCAATCCTGTATGATGTGGGTGCATATATGAATACTAAGAATACACATGGTATGATCATGCGAATGCGTGCTTTGCTTATTCTTTCTACAAGGTAGTCAACATCATCCAAGAACGTGTACCATAAGCACATGTCATCTACTACGTTTTCTACTACAACAATGTAATCCTAGTATACTACTTAACCGCCCATCATACCACTAATCACCTTGAACACCTGACAATAAGCCTAGCACATAACATCACTTATTCAAGCATCAATACTAGTCCTAACCATATAACTAACAGATCAGTAAATAAATCGTAAATAAATAACCATAGACCCTATGGATATGAATGAAGACATTCTGGAAAGCTTATGAAATTCTCCATCAAACATATGAAGACATAACAAACTGATTCCCAAGTTAACTACACCTAAAACACAGAACATCTGGACTGATTCTGGAAAAACAGCCACTAAAACAGCCCTAGTGACCATCTGGTCACACTCATAACTCCTAAACCATTCATGCAATGACCATGAAACTTTAACAGTAGATGGTCAAGCTAACACACTAACTATTATCTTTGGACAAGTTGACCAAAAACCCAACTTATAATTAGATTAGCCTATCCTCAATGGACTTAACCCCTAGTTTGAACATCCAATAGTTGAACAGGAGCACCATGGTTGGCTACTCCTAAAATCCTACAAAAATTACAGTAGGTAACACATATCACAAACATATAATCATCCAAATTTCAACCTATTTGGATGCACCAACTGCCCTACACAAAAATGACAAATGACCTGGCAGAGGGTCACCTAAAAATACTTTACACTACCAAATCATGCAAACCAAGCATATCATAGAATCAGGGGTGGCACATTGGTATACAATGAGCCCACAAAAATTATCAAACTCAGATCACATGCCTATAATTGATTTATGAATTAATTCCTCTCTAGCTCATAAATCAAGCTTAAACTACAACTGTATAAAATTACACTAAACATGCATGTGATATTTTCACCATAGACAGAGCATCTCAATACAAGATCAACAAGACTAAAACCATATTTTTCTGAGCAACCTAGAATTATCTATGCATTTACCAAGATAAACAACATTTAATCCAATTGCCAAACTTTAAATAAAACTATACAGAAAAGTTGCTCAAACAGGAAATATTATATTTTTCCCAGATACTACACTTCACCAGGATCACAACAAGACCGAGATCACTCAATTTGGACACTCCTAGCTCTAGATATGATTTTTCAAAACATTTTATCCAAATCTGCCAAAAACCATTTTTCTGAAAATCGGCCCCTAAATTGCTATGTGCATCCGGAGTGTACCCAGAGCTGCATGTTCGATAGGTACACCCGACTACTGTACCCAGATCCGTACCATATGACGTCATCCATGACATCAGCATGACGTCATCGTGGGTCCCGCGTGTCTTACCCCTGGACCCAGCTATGCTGACGTCATCAATGACGTCAGCGATGACGTCAGCCGGGTCCCGCCTGTCACCGACACAGGCGTGCTGCTTTTGCAGAAAGGACCTCATACTTTCCTGAAATCGCATAATCCCGGAAATAAAACACACCGAGTCTGGCGCTTTAGCGTCCAGGCCCCTCACCTTCTTCATATTCTAACACCTAGGCCCTTGCCGGGACAATCGGGGAGCTCCACGAGCTCGCCGCGCCGGCGACAAGCGGCTCGGCGGCGGCCGTAGGGAGGCGGCGGAGGTCCCGGCGGGCCTCGCGCACCTGCTGGGGCTCCTATCGGGGCCGGAGATGGCCCGTGGCCCCGTGGCCACGCGAGCGGAGCGACCGGCGGCGGCTTGCCTCGGCAGCCGCGGCTTCGGGCGGCGCCGACTCGAGGTGGGCATGCGCACCGCGTGGTGGATGACGGGGCGAAGCTGGTGGTGGCCTCGGTTGGCGGCGAGGGGCTCAGAGAGAGAGATGCGCGGCGGCGGCTATGGTTCGGAGCGGCGCTGCTGTTCCGCTTCGGCGCAGAGAAGAGGGACGGAGGAAGAGGGTGAGGAAGTGGGGAGTGTCCGGAGGAGTGACGAGGCGTGGTGCTGTCCACTATTTGAGGCAGGAGACGGCCGCACGACACTCGATTGCGCGGCGCGCAATGATGGTGGGCGGCGGGCAGGCGCGCTCGAGTGCGTCGGCCAGCGTGCCCTGCGCGCGTCGGCTTGCGCTTGGCGGCGCGCGGCGTGCGGGATCGGCATCGCCCTTGCAGCGGCAAGCAGCTGACGGCGAAGCGGAGCGGGAGAGCGAGCGGCCGAGCAGCGGCGTCGCTGCGACCGGCGCCAGCGACGGGAAAACAGGGGAGGAAAGGGAAGAGAAGATGATGACAGGTGGGCCCAGGTGGGTCCCACCCTTTTTGTCTCGACTTGCAAGGTTTGACCAGCGATAACTCCCAAACGGTGCCGAATCTGGAAAAACTTTGAACACGAAAAATGTTCGTCTCAACGAGTAGAACATTTCACCTATAGGAAGTTTTTGCTAACTCGGCCTAGATTTGAAAATGTGAATTTGGCCCAGATTATAATTATAAAAATATTATTTTCAATATTCCCCTTTGCTGTTTTGCCCTTTTTGAAAGCCTTAAAAGCATTTTCATGAATTGGTGTAAAAACAAAGTTTTCTCGAAATAATTTTCTCCATAAACTCTATTAAGGGTCGAACTTGATCTCGAGCAATGTAAACGGGACTTTTTGGAAAAGTTTGAAAACTACTTAATGCATATATATAACGAATAAATCTATTTAACCACAAGGAAACAAGCATCAAGCAATTCGGGCAATTATGAGCATGAGATGCTTATGGGATGATTATGCTCATGAAATGCAAGACACTTGTCGTGACCGCAAAAATTATTTACAGAGCAAGAGGCAGAGGGTGTTAGCTTTTGGACAAGCTGGTAGTATGTTGAAATATTTTCATGACAAGATCTCTGAAAATCCATCATTCCAATATGCTTTGCAAGTGGACTGTAATGAGCATATAACCAACATATTTTGGGTTGATGCCAAGATGATCCTTGACTATGCATATTTTGGTGATGTTGTGACATTTGACACTACTTTTGGCACAAACAAAGAATACCGACCATTTGGCGTCTTTCTTGGGCTCAATCATTTTAGAGAAACCACCATTTTTGGTGCTGCAATTCTGTTCGATGAAACCGAAGACTCATTTACTTGGCTCTTTGAGACCTTTCTAGCAGCTCACAATGGCAAGCAACCTAGAACTGTTTATACAGATCAAGATGCAGCTATGGGAAAAGCAATAAAAAATGTATTCACTGAATCATATCATGGGTTGTGCATATTTCACATAATGCAAAATGCCCTCAAACATTTACCAGTGAAAAGCCAAGAAGAAGAAGAACAAGAAGAAGAAGAAGAGGGTGAGGATGGCCAGGATGATAAAGAAACTACTGTCCTCTCTGATTTTGGTGCTTGTATGTTTGCCTATGAGGACAAGGAGTCATTTGAAGAAGCATTTGACATTATGAGAATAAAAGTGCAGAAGCAAACTTGGTTGGATAGTATCTATAAGGTGAAAGAAAAGTGGGCTGAATGTTATATGCGAGATGTTTTTAGTTTGGGAGTGAGAAGCACACAACTAAGTGAGAGTTTCAAAAATGCCTTGAAGAACCATTTGAAATCAGATTTTGACATCATTCGATTTTTAAAGCACTTTGAGAGGGCAGTGGAAGACAAAAGAACTACGGAGCTAGAATCTGAATTTGAGGCAAGGAAGAACATACCAAGAAGGCTGATGTGCACTCCTATGTTGGTGCAAGCAAGTGAGGTATACACTCCGGTTATTTTTGAAGCTTTTCAAAGTGAATATGAAAGGTCTATGGCTGCATGTACAAGAGTATTAGGAGACAACAAATATGCTGTTGCTGTTGGGAGTCTCCATGGGGATCTAACATATGAGGAGGAGCGCATGGTAACAGGTGACCCTTTAAACCAGACAGTTTGTTGTAGCTGTGGAATGTTCAACATGACAGGAATATTATGTGCACATGGTCTCAAAGTTCTTGATTTAATGAACATAAAGATGTTGCCAAAAGATTACATCTTAAAGAGATGGACTAGAGAAGCACGCAATGGAAGTATTCTAGACAAGCACGGAAGAAATGTGATAGAAAACCCAAAACTGGAAGCTCAACTTCGATTCAAGTCTATGTCTCTTAAATTCCACAATTTGGCATATAAAGCTGTCGACTCTTTAGAATGTTGCTTGTTGATCGACAATGCTCTTGATTGCCTTTGCACACAAGTTGAAGATAAACTTAGTGTATCCCTTTGTGCTATGAATGAAAAACCAACAAATGGACAAGAAAATGATGACCCAAATGTAAACCAAAGAGATGATTTGCTTAGGGCTGCAAAGCTAAAGAAAAAGGAGGTTCAGTCAAAGAATTCGAAGAGAAAGAAGACTTGGATGGATAAGTTTCGATACAAGGTGCAACGCAAGCAAGCAAAATCTGCCATACCACCAAAATCTGCCATACCGCCAAAATGTGTCAAACCAAAGAAAAAAGGAACAAAGGTATATTGCGAACTTGCAAGCCTACATAATGTATGGATGTTGTTGTCATTCCAATCAAAAACTAATTGGTTGAGTTTTTATTTGCAGACAAAAACCAAAAATGATGCTGTACATCGTCAATTTGAATTGCAAAATGATGGCAGCAACAAAGATGAAATTCTGGGTTCTCAAGGTTACAATGTCCTTGGCAGTTTTACTCAACTCATAGCAGCTCCAACTTGTCGCGAAGAAAACCTTCAGTTCTAGTGTGCATAGGTTGGTTAGATAGCATTGTGGACAGGGCTAACTATAGTCTTTTGAGGCCTAATTATAGTCTTTTGTGGCCTAATTGTATATCTGAAATGGCCCATATAATTTCACTAGAAGCACATGTTCTGGTTCAGTAATAGCATAAGTTACCAGGGTACACCACCTGAAGGTGCTTGAATGATTTTGAACTTGTGAACTTGTGCTTTGGAAGTGGAGCGCACAAATCTCCAGTGTGCTTGAACTGTACCAATTATGTGCTTGTGAAATATCAGTGTTTCTGTGCAAGTCTGAGTTTTTTTGTTTTGCCATCACTGAAAATATTGCTTTTTCATTTCTCGATTGCTACAAACATCATCAGTACAAACAAAATATTGCTTTTTCATTTCTCGATTGCTACAAACATCAATACAGAAAGAATCACACAGTACCAGTGCGGCCAGTGCGGAGCAGTTTATCACACACACAGGGAAGCTAGGCACCGGCGCCGGGGGTGGCCACACTCTAGTACTAAAATTCATTGCACACTGAAAAGGGCAATGCTGGTTGTCCAAGTGTGATTGGCTGCCTCCTGAAGTCCTGCCCCTGTTGTCGAGTCCTGATTGGCTTGGATGGAGACGGCCTTCCAATCATGGAGATCATCCACGACGGAGGACTGGGCCGCCGGCACCGCTCACCAAGAGGAGCTAATGCCCGACGAGCGACACGCGCTAATCACTAATGTAAACTGGGATTTGCCGAAAGCGTTGGCGCGTTGCCTTAACAACCAGCATTGTCCGTCGTCCCCAAGTTCAGCAGATTACCTTCGCGCAAGTAGGGATCACCATGACTCCTCCTCGCCGATTATTGTCTACGGGATCGGCGGAGTACTGGTGGCTCCATCACCATCGTCGTACCGGAGCACTGGAGACTTGCATTTATCGTCATCCATCACATGCATGATGCGCATGCAGCTTCCAGCCACGAGCAGCATGGCCCGCCAAGCCGGAAAGGAGATCGACGACGACCCAGCTCACGGGGTCTTCCGTCCGAGTGTAAATTCATCCAGCAAAATGCTGCGCCTATCGGATCCCATTCCAATCATTATGGGTGTATAATTCTTGTGCCTTGACTTGTCAAACTGAATTTATTAGAGCATCTCCAATCATTATGCATTTGGATTTGATATTTACCAAAATGCATAAAACTCTAAAAAAAAAAAACCCTCCAATGATTATGCATTCAGACTTTGCATTTTCCATAAGACCATAACTATGCATTTGGAGGGGAAACTTGGCATATATGCCAAAGGAGTCCGGCTATGCAAATAGAAACTTGACATATATATTCAATCAAGTCCTCCGAGAAACTCGAGTCCATTACTTTTTTCGTGTTTTAGTTACTGATTTTGTTAGTTTTAGTTTTGCTTTTATGCGGGAAACAAGAGAGGCTTGTAAAGAATATGGCAACTGTGGCTGCCTATCTTAGCCTGTCATGTCCATGTGACGGTGATTCATCCACACATGGAAGTGGCGAGGAAAAATATCAGTGATTTGGCTTTGGCAGAATTGGTGTTTTGATCCTAAACTTTTAAAATGGTTGTTTTACTAATTTTCTTTTGAACTCAATTTTATTCTAGAACTATGAAGATGGTCGTTTCAATCCTCAAACTTTTTTATTTTGGGCTTAATTTGAGCCATATACGATCAAAGTATATTTTGGTCTTTAAACTTTTATTTTCAACTCAACTTTGTGTATCCAAAACAAAAAAAAAAAAAAATCATATTTAGACACAAATTCGTCCATGAATTATCAAAATGCATTTTGGCACAACTTCATTCTTAGCACCCTCATGATAGTGTTGGGGGCAAGACAGGACCTTGCCACCCTGCCTTTCATAAACGCCGGGAAATAGCCTTGGGCGACGGCCAATATCTCACTCTGAGTGCCGAATTACCGCTATCGAATTAGAGATGGACAATCATTGTTAGGTACTATTGTCCATAGGAATAAATAGTGTTTAAAACAACTATTATTGCTCACACAAAAATCATTTATTGTCAAATTTATAAATGACACCACTATAAGGTAACAATAAAACTAACATGTTTGGGATTATTAATGGCCACTAAAGAGATTTTGGATGAATATTATTTTTTTGTTTCCAATGGTGTTGGAGGTGACTAACGCAACAGTACAATGTGCCACTTGGGACGATAGACCAACTTAATTTTGAAAATGAAGTTTAAAAACTGAAAATGCAAAGTCTAGAGACAAAAATGGGTCATCTTCAGAGTTTCATGATAAAATTGAGCCCAAAATAAAACTTTGAGGACTTAAGTGAACATATTTAGAGTTCTAGGATGAAATTCAACCTATAAGTAAAATTGGGAGGACTGAAAGAACCGTTTTAAGAATTTAGGGATGAAACTGAGCTTTAAATGATAGTTTAGAGACCAAAATGACTATTGTGGCTTTGGTTTTCACATTTTGAAGGGTATAACGCCTTGGAACCATTTCGTTACAAATGTGAATTGGCTGGGAGTCGTGTGAAACTTGTTGTGGCTCTACCGCATCCTCCTATGGGCGTCATGCATGACGATGAAATCAGCCATCAATATGAAGTAGGGTCCATTTTTGCATTCACGGGTCCTCGATCACAATCATTATTGCTGTGTGCTCGCGTTGGCACAGTACCAGTGCATCTCACGCACGTAGAGGCAAGCTAGGCGCCGGCGGTGACCACACACTAGCAGGAAGGGCAATATGCTGGTTGTCCAAGTGTGATTGGCTGCCTCCTGAAGTCCTGCCCCGTTGTCGAGTCTTGATTGGCTAGGATGGAGACGGGCCTTCCGATCCTGGCCGATCCACGACGGTGAGGACACCGCCATCGCTCACATGGAGGAGCTAATGCCCGACGCGCGACACGCGCTAATCACTAGCCTAAACTGGGATTTGCCGAAAGCGTTGCCTTCCCAGCATTGTCCCGCCGTCCAAGCGTTGCCGTCCAACACATTACCGGAGTACTGGAGGACGCGAGCATTTATCGGCTCAATATTTCATCCATCACATGCATCCGAGCGAAAGCGCCAGGAAGCATCAATGATTTGATGCGCAGCTTCCGTCGCAGCATGGGCCCGGCCTATCGTGTCTGGCCTCGAGGAAAGGAGACGACGACGACGACCCAGCTCCCGGGGTCTCCTGCCCCTTGGATGCATTGGTCTCCTGCCCCTTGGATGCATTGCAGTATACGTAGTACAGAGAAACAGTATAGTACAGAGAAACTCGATCGATTCCAATACTTTTTTTTTTCTGCTTGTCTAGTGTAAATTCATCCAGCAAATGCTGCGCCTATCGGATCCCATTCCAATCATTATGGGTGTAATTCTTGTGCCTTGACTAGTCAAATAGAATTTATTATATTCAATCAAGTCGTCATCCGAGAAACTCGAGTCCATTATTTTTTTTGTGTTGTCCTTTAATTATTGATTTTGTTAGTTTTAGTTTTGCTTTTATACGGGAAACAAGAGAGGCTTGTAAAAACTGTGGCCGCCTATCTTAACTCGTCACGTCTCATTGTTAATGCTTATATATACTCATTACATACTTGGCTTATAAGGTATTCAGTGAGGGGAGATAAGACTACCCGCAGTGGGAGACGCAAAAGCTCCCGGTAAACCTTTTTGAATTACTCAACGCCTGCAGCGGGGGACCCAAAACGTTCCGCAACGCTTGCGGTCCGGCCTCCGTCCGTTGCTTTTGTGGGAGGTACGCCGCGGCCTGTAAAGGACAGTGCGGGGCCCGAGCTAGGAGAGAGAAGGCCAAGGCGAGGAGAGAGAAGGTCGCCTGCCGCCGAGCTCGCTTGCTCTATAGCAGGGGAGCAAGGGAGAAGTGCAGCTAGGGAGCCGCCTCCGCCGCGCCGGCCCGCCTCGCTGCCGTCGGGGATGCGCCGCCGGGCTGCGCGCCGCCAGGGCCGTGCAGGCGAGCTCCGCCGTCTCGCCGTGGCCGCCTCCCCTGCTCCGCCACCAGGGAGAGGGCCGGTCATTGAGCTCGCCCGTGCCCATTGCCAGAGGAGGCGACCGCTCCTCCTTGGGCTCGTCTGCGCCCACAGCCCCCTCCCCGAGCTTGTCTGCCGGAGGTGGAGGCCACCTCACCGAGCTCTCGCCTCGGAGCCTAGGGGAGCAGAGGAACCGGAGCGGAGGCGCGTCCATTTTTTCATAGAGATCAAGATCATATAGGTCTCTTGTTAGTCCATCTGCCACTGTATAAGGGTGGGGCAGGAGTTTAGGGGTTTTCTTTAGAGAAAAGAAGTTTATGGTTTCTCTATATATGAGAGAAGTTCTTTTTTCTTAAGGCGCAACGATCAGGGAAGTTTTTAGTTTTAAAGTTTAGAGGGAAGTTGTAGATTTTATTGATAACTATAAAGTTGTAGATTTCATTGATAACTATAACTTTAGTATAAAAAATATCTCCTTTGGACACCAGTACCAAAAATATATTATTTTTCTAATACAAACACTAGTACACGATTATTATGCTCTTACCATTCTCATATAAAAAACTTGAAACTAAAGTTATTTATCTTGTCAAGTTCTACAATTTTTTTATATAAATTTCATCTTTTTCCTATGGCGTATCGAAGAGTTATGATTTTTAAAATTTTAGTCCCTTCATGCCACTTCTGGTGGCACACGAGACACGATAAAACAATTGTCATGCCAACATTGTCCAAAAAAAAAAATTGTCATGCCAACAGGAATAGTATGACAAACTTTCCAGGTCTGAAATGTTGTCTAATGTGGCAGATGTCGCCATGCCAATGTATGTGGCGTGACCATGTTATTTGGTCACGCTAGTGGCACTGTCGTGACAAAAAAATCAGAAAAAAAAAATAAAGTTTTTAAAAATATTATATAAATAAATTAAAAATATTGAATTAAAAAATAAAAATACAAAAAATCCTAGGATACGTCGGCATGGCAAACTGCCTTGCCGATAAGAATCATAAGATCATTCTTAGCTGTGCAGTGGACTCATGGAGTCAAGAGCGCCGGACCCCCAAATTCCATTTTCACGGAGCAACAGTACGCTAGGACACTGAGCGCCGGACAAGAGCAACAGTGTGCTAGTACACTACAGTACCCGTCGGCCGGAGTATCTTTATTACTCCACCACATCCCTGGTAAGTAGCTGTGCCCGACGCGCGACACGGGCTAATCACTATACTAGTGTAAACTGGGATTTGCCTAAAGCACGGGTTGCGTTAACAACCAGCATTGTCCGTCGTCCCCCGCCCGAAGCGAGGAAGAATCGATGATTTGATAATTCGATGCGCCGCTTCCAGCCACGCGCAGCATGGCTCGGCCAATCGTCTGGCCTCAGGATAGGAAACCGACGAACCGACGACGACCCAGCTGGCCAGCTACCTTCGACGACCCAGCTGGCCAGCTCACGGGGTCTTCTGCCCTTCTTGGATGCATCCATTGCATATACTGTATGGAGAAACTCGATCGAGTCCATTATTTTTTTGCCGATAAGATCATTCGTGGCTGTGCCGTGGACTCATGAGTCAAGAGCGCCGGACAAGAGCAACAGTATGCTAGTACATAGTAGCCGTCGGCCGGAGCATCTTCATTTACTCCACCACATGGCTGCTGGCCCAGTGCCTAGTTGTGCCGTGGACTCATCAAGTCGCGAGAGCCGGACAAGAGCAACAGTAGGCTACACTGTTGGCTGGCGGTGCAGACGTGCGTGTGCTCCGCCCTGGTCAAGACCGCGCCTGGTCATCGGCCGCGAGTCAAGACGACCGGCCGGAGCCGGAGCATCTTCAATTTACTCCGATCCACCACATGGACGCTGGCCCAGTGCTGCTACCTTTGCGAGACCTGCGTGCCATTTACCAATGATGCGTGGCACGCATGTCGTGTGCACGGCCGCGTCAATAGCATTGGCACCAGCAGTGCTGCACTGAGCGTGCTGCATCGTGTCGCGACACATTTGATTCAGGATGGGAAGTGTACCGTCGGCTGAAAAATTAAGTTTGCATCAGTTCCATTCGTATTTATTGAGGTAACACGCCGACAGAAATAATAACAGAGCACACAATTATGAGAGTCAGGAGATCAGTTTCATTCACAGATCAAAGTGGCCAGCACATTCTAAACAGAGTGAGATTTTACAAAGAACGATTAGCACATTCTAAACAGAGTGAGATTTTACAAAGAACGATTTGTGCTATACACTGCCGTAGCACCGTTTGCAATCATTGGTGTTCTGTCTTCTCTTCAGTTCAATGCTTAAGTATGAACAATGGCTTTCTACGTATCAAAAA
This sequence comes from Themeda triandra, assembly GCA_018135685.1. Classification (NCBI taxonomy): domain Eukaryota; kingdom Viridiplantae; phylum Streptophyta; class Magnoliopsida; order Poales; family Poaceae; genus Themeda; species Themeda triandra. The sequence continues at coordinate 56,177 of JAENPR010001392.1, read as the reverse complement.
ATCTCGGCTGCAATTGTAGGCCGGCTGATTACCAACTGAACAGTAACTAGCCAATTGCAATCTTATCGATGAAGTATTGGACCACGTTAGGAACATGGCAGAGCGCGGAGGACAGTGGACGGAAACGCACCAGCACCATGCACATTCCTTGCAACTGGTGAAGGATAGGACATCGGGATGACGCCCGCCAGAGGGCGCGCCTGCACATTCCTACACCATGAATGACTAGAAGGTAGGTGAGACGTGAGAGAGAACAATGACCAACCGAACTCAAGTCGCAACCGAGGGCCGGAGAAGAACAACACTACGCTACGCATGGCTGGTGCCGCACTGTGCTGCCCCCCAGCGCCGGAAAGGGTACGGGCAGCTCGGTACCACACACAGAGGTAGAGTCAATAGTCAAGACGCCAGCCGGCCGGAGCGTCTTCAGTTTACTGCACCAAAAGTCCACAGCACACAGCAGCACCCGTCACTACAAGAGTTTAGACTTCTGTGACTATATGGTTGCTTTCCGTGACTATCAGATCCAATTGTCACTAATCTTAGTGATTATTGCATAGTTTGTCATCAAGTTACGACTACTGTATTTGTCACTATTTGCATAGTTTGTCACAAGTTAGGACTACTGTATTTGTCACTATTTTTGTCATAATACACTGACTAGAATGTTGACAAGTGTCTCTGTGTTGATGTGGTGTACGACATGGCACAGGTAGTATGACAAAAAAAAAAGTATCTTTAAAACATATAACCCCAACTGGGCCATGTGGTGGCTGACCATTTTGGGCCATTACCTTTTTAAACTTAATTGTTGGCCCACTTACTGACAAACTTTTTTATACAAGCCCTATAGTATCTATCCCACTTTGTATAAAGGAAAAAGTCTACTTTTGATCCCTCAATTATCACAAAAGTTTATTTTTGGTCCATCAACTTAAAAACCGGACAAAACATGTCCCTCAACTTTTAAAACAGTGCAGATTACGTCCCTCGGTGATTTTGAATGGCGGATTTGCTACAGTAACATAGGTTTTGCTACAGTGTTAGTGGTTTTCTTTTTCTTTTTTATTTATTTATTTGGACTAAATCTTTGAAAAATCATAAAATGTGAAATCTAATTTTGTTTGACTCCACATGAGTAGATCTATACGGTGAATATATAATATGATATGCTCTCGTACAAAGTTTTGCTATAAATATTGTTTTTTATGAAAAAAATAGAAAATCTTTATAGCAAAAACTTTATACTAAAGCATACCATATTATATATTCACTTTGTAGATCTACTCATGTGGAGTCCAACAAAATTAGATTTTCTATTTTACGATTTTTTTGGTGATTTACTATGATTTTTCAAAGATTCAATCAAAATACAAAAAAAAAACACATCTAAAACCGCCGAGGGACATAATCTGCACTGTTTTAAAAGTTGAGGAACGTGTTTTGTCCGGTTTTGAAGTTGAGGGACCAAAAGTTAACTTTAGCGATAATTGAGGGACCAAAAACAGACTTTTTCCTTGTATAAATGATATTATGGCCCAAGCCCACAAAAATTATCATAGATAATAAACCACATCCATTTTAGTAACAATGATAATTAGATATCCAAACAATTCATGCCATAGAGAATTAATGTTTCAAAATGTGTGACCATTCACCAGCCATACAGATGATAACACCCATTTGGCCAAACATACTAGCAACATAAACATCTAGAACCATACATCAATCACAAACATACTTCAAAAGAAGTCAGGAGCAGCTACACGCAGCTGATCACAACAGGTCTATCATCCCCACTTCACCAACAGCAAAACCAAACTGAGTAGTCCATGCATTACGACAAAGTACAGGTCTAAAAAAAACTAGGCTACTACTAGCCGTTGGCAACGTTTGTTACACGGGATTCTCCACCCGGCCCACTCACCAGACCAAGGCCTAAAAAAACTAGGCTACTACTAGCCGTTGGCTCATAACACAATCTGCCCGTTAATACTAGTTGTCAATTTCAGTTTTCTCAAACAAAAAAAGGGTGTCAATCTCTCAGTAATACTACCAGCCAGTTAGTAATGCACTTCATGATGGTCTCAGACAGATTTTACCCAATATCAGAGGTTCTCTGCAACGTTAATCACAGCATGTGCCTGCCTCTGACCGACGGTGAGCAGTGACCTGACGGCGCTCATGTTGTATGAGCCGATGCTCCCGGACGGCTGCGACCGCGACGCCGATGATGGCCACCAAGTCGACTGCCACAGCAGCGCCATGGAGGAGCACGCCGAGCAGATGGCCAAGTTCCAGCTGTTCGTGGCCGTGTTCCTTGCCTTCGTCTACGTGCTTGGGTGCTACACCGTTGCCGTGGCGAGGTAGGGGCACCCAGACCTCGCGGCGATGCATGATATGCACGTCGCCGCCTTGGAGTAGTGCCATGGCGGGGGTGGGAGTGGGGACTGCACCGAGGATTGCACGCTCTAGTATTCAGGCGTTGACAATTCAGGACACGATGGTATTTGCAGACGTGCTCCGGTGTTCAAGATCGCTGTCAAGCTCTGTTCTTGGTGTACTGTCCAATATAGCTCTAGAGTCTAGACCGTGCAACTCTGCTGTCTGCTCTTGCCTCAGTACTCACTACTCATTAGGAAGTGCAAAACATGGAGTGATAATCCTTAGCGCTGTGTCAGTTGTTAGGGGCGTTATGAAATATAACTAAAATTTGAGGAAAAAACTATAGAAAATACTTGCTGATTTGCAGGAAAAAGTTGCGGTGACACGGTACACCCAAATATAAATTCACGTGCTACAGCCTACAGGGTTGTGGTCTTTTTAGATTAACATGTTTTGAAATTCGTTACCAAATGGACATTTGAACCTCAATAAAAATTCACGTGCTCCATCACCCAAATATAAATCCAGAAATTCACTCCACCATGCATATACACTAAATGAAACACATCATAATATATTTTGAAAATAATACTTAAAATAAATTTTTATGTTGAATTTGAGTGTGAGCTTGAATTCAACCTAGTTTTGTTTTATGAAAAATAGAAGAGTTGTGAAAGATGAGAGGTGTTGCCATGACTTGACTTTGTCAAGAGCATGACTAGTTGTATGTATTTTTTTTTTAAAAAAAAAAACAAAAGCACTTTGACAAAAGCCAGGGCGGTGCCAATCAAAATAAATTAAATGAAATCGAGGTTTTCATATATTTCCACAGTTTTGCCATCCTTGAGTTTGAGCTTCTCATAGGCTACCATCTAGACAATCTTATTGAAGCAAAAACGTTCCAAGGGAGCCTTCACGAGTAGTTTGGGAAATTTACTTCCACCGGTTCCATCAATTAATAGATGTGCGGTGCAAGTAGATAAACGTGTTTGTAGTAGTCTTTTTTATAAGGCCTTGTTTAGATTCCGTTTCACTCCCAAATTTCACTATGCGAAATTACTATTAAAATCACATCAAAATGTCGGTACGTATATATGGAGTACTAAATATAGATGAAATAAAAAACTAATCGCACGATTTTATTGTACTTTGCGAGATGAACATTTTGAACCTAATTAGTCAATATTTGGATAATTTTTACCAAATACAAACGAAACGCTACAGTGTTGCTACAGGATTTTTTCCCAAGTTTGGATGTCCAAACTTGGGCATCTAAACAAGGCCTAAGAGACTTAGGCCTCGTTTAGATCCCCGAGTTGGGGAGTCCAGATTGCACTGTGCATCAATAAATGCGTACTGTAGCATTTTGTTTGTATTTGGTAAAAATTGTCCAAACTTTGACTAATTAGGCTCAAAATGTTTGTATCGCAAAGTACAATAAAACTGATAATTAGTTTTTGATTTCATCTATATTTAGTACTCCATGCATTTGTCGGTATTTCGATGTGATAGGGAATCTTCTTTTTGCATAGTGGAATTTGGGGGAGAAGTTGGGGAACTAAACAAGGCCTTATAATCCAAAGAAGAAGACATCACGTCACAGTCGGAGGACGAGGCAACTGGACTATGGTTCCTGTCTCTGTCTCTATCCTTGATCCTGGGTACCTAACGACGAAAGCTTTTTGCTTCTTTCCCCTGTCACAGATCCTCGCCGAGATCTACCCACCCATCCATGATTCATCCCCTTCTCTTCTCAGGATCGGAGTCTGACTGCTGCCGGCGCACATTGCCTCTGATCCACTGACCCCGCGGTCCGGTACGGCATTGCCGTGCCCGTCCATCGAGCCGAGACCATCTCGCCGCCGAGAACCGAGACCAAATGGGGTCGTTCAACGGCCACGTGCTGCCGGGGACGCTGTTCCTGGCGGTCGGTCTGTGGCGGGTCTGGTCCGCGGTGGCGCGGTTCGCGGCCGACCCGCCGTCCTTCCGCGTCCGCGCGTGGTGCCCCCTGGAGCTCCCCCGGGCGCCGCGGCTCCTTGAGCTCTACGTGGTGGCCGGCGGCGCGTTCGTCGACATGTGCCTGGAGCTCGGCGGCGGCGTCCTCGCCGGCCGCGGCGGCGGTGGGGGAGGCGTCGCGCCGGAGTCCTCCAGCCTCATCTACCTCGAGCACGCCGGCATGCTCCTTATGTTCTTCCTCTTCGGCGCGCTCGCACTCCTCTCCCAGAAGTGCACCAGGTGTGTTGCCGTCGTTCTCTGTGCTCTGTGCATCTGTCAACTCTGTTCTTTAGTTGGTGTGTAAATTATTATGCCATTCTTCGAATAGCTCAAAATTGGTAGATTTTGTGTGAACTCAGTAGCAGCACCAGGAGGCGAACCGAGACATAAATTTGGTAACTTTTTATTTCGTTGCATAATAATCTTTTGTCGAAGGTCACATTTTGCCTTCAGTTAACACCCGGTTTAAACTGAGCTCTCTGCAATTGCGATCATCATATCAGACAAATTTTTTTAGAGTTAAAGGGCAATGCCCCAGCCTTAGTATTAACCGAGACAAGATAGTTTACAGCGTTTGTTCAATTTGACAAAAGACAAAACACCGCTCATCCTCGAGCAAATACCAGAAACTAACATGAGCAAAACTAGTAAATTAATCAATGTACTTGTTTTTCATCTGGTCTTTGACAGTTTGTTGGCAAGTTCTCTTGTGTGCGAGGTTGATCTGGAATGAGGACCTCGGTCTGTTCTGTTAGCTCTTCAGTTCTTGCTGGTTAGGTTTCAGGTGATCAGGACGTTTGCTTGCGATGCCAAGCTCGCCTGTTAAGTTTTCTTTCAGCCTCAAGCTGCTCTATTTGCTCATCTACCTTAGAGGAGTCTTCTGTTTTTTCCTCATCTGTAATGCCCTCAAACTGCTGTATTTCCGTTACAATGTTAATGGGAATGGGATATCCCGGGTGGAAAAAAAATACCAGAAACTAACACCACGACTATTACATGAGCCAGGCAGATTTGAATTCAGCCGGGGTTAAGCCATTTGTTCCCAATTGCCATTCCAGCCAATTCTTCAATGCACCCCAGATGATCTCCCACCACCTCCGGTATGTCTTGATGTCCCCAGTCGTGAGCATGCTCCAGGAGGTAGCACTTCCAGTCTTCCCCTACCTGGCTACTTGGGACATCCAGGCAGCACGTGGGGTCTTGTGGCCATGGCTTTCAACTTCTCCAGACAGTGATCAAACTCCATAAGCTTTTCCTTGGGACACAGCAGTCTCCAGTTTTAGATCATAAAGCCTACTTGTTGGATAAGAATTTTCACGTCCTTCCAACAACACCTTCTTAGCTTCCAAAGCCCCCACAGGAAAACTGGTCAGTAACTTGTTCTTTGACAACAACCAAAGGAAAAAAAATGTATTCTAGGAGGAATTTTTAAATGCCAAACTGCAGGCACATAGACAGGAAGAATTCCTCTAGAATTGACTATCTTATATAGAGATTGAGAGGAATAGACACCATTAGAAGTAAATTTCCATGTAAGAGAGTCTTCCTCTTCACCAAAAACAATGGTACAAGCTAACTGAATAATTTCAGTCCTACCACTCTCACTGACTCTTTCAGTATATTATCTGCCAGTTTCAGATAGATTTTACTCAATGTCACAAGCTCACTGCAATGTCGATCACCGCAGGTACCTGCCCCTGACCGACAGTGAGCTCTGCATGGTGGCGTCGACGGCGTTCGCATCTGAATTCCTGCTCTTCTACTACCACTCCGCCACCCACACAGGCCTAGAGGGCTACTACCACCAACTCCTCGTCATCCTCATCGGTCTCTGCATCCTCACCACCATCCTGGGTGCACTCTTGCCAGCAAGCTTCCCCGTCGACGTCGCCGCAGGCACGGTCATCGTGCTGCAGGGGCTGTGGTTCTACCAGACGGCGCTCACGCTGTACGGGCCCATGCTCTCGGACGGGTGCAACCGCAATGCCAAAGGCGACCAGGTTGACTGCACCAGCCGTGCCGCGGAGGAGCGTGCCGAGCAGCTGGCCAACTTTCAGATGTTCGGTGCCGTGTTCCTCGCCTTCGTCTACGTGCTTGGGTGCTATGCCGTCGCCGCGGCCAGGTATGGGCACCCTGACTTGGTGGCGATGCATGGGGAGCACGTCGCCGCCCTGGAGTGCCGCGGCGTTGGCGGCGGCCGCCGCGTTGAGGAGATTGTTGTCTAGTGGCGTCGGATGAGTGCATATTTACAGCTCTATTCTTGCGTCAGTATATTCACTATTCAGTAGCAAGTGCAGAACAGGGAGTGATATGTTGTTGTTAGTGTTGTGTCAATTGTGAACGACGTTTAAAATGAAACTCTTCCAATCGAGAAATGTTTCAAATGGAAAATACGAGCTGGATCAAAATAGTTTTGCCACCGTTGCTGTTGCTTCACGACTTCATCCTACCACAAGGCAGTGCCTCCTGCCCCCTCCCTTCTGATGAGTGAAGAGAAGTAGCAAACAGACAGAAAACGTCTGAAATTTAGATAGATCAGAAATGTTTTGGTGATTCAGAATCTATGATAGTTCAGAATCAGATGTTTCATCCAATAATCAGCAGATATGTACTCATGACTTCATGAGTAATGACACAGCAGTATGAGGGCTAGCTCAAGAAGGCCTGCAAAGACACAACTGGATACACTACTGTATGTACCCAAACTGAAAAAGATGGCAATGCCTTTCTTGACGACTGAAAATGACTTGCCTAAGTTGCCATTTGTGTGCCAGCATGTTCGCAATTGTTGTTCTTCCAGGTTTTTGACCGGCCAAATTTCCACTCTTCGAGTTCTGAACATTTGAATTTGCATTGTAACACCATTAACAGTTAGCTGCTTGATGACCGTCTCTTCCTGCCACTACTAGAAGTTGTGAGGGAGCAGGGAATTTTTTAGCCATCCCAGAATCCTCTGCACCATGTCCATTATTGACCTGCTTCACTGCTTCATTCATGATGCCCAAAATTAAACACAAATTAGTGACTGACAGTTCATGCAGCACACCATTGGTGTCTAAAAATTGTTGCTTCTCAACAAGATTATATTAGTGAATGCCTAGAAGCTTTTGCTGGAACTAATTTGTATAATTTCTTATGCAAAGGATTTTTTTTGGTTAGTGAATGCCTACAAGCTTTTGAGAAGATGTTCTGGTATAATAACTAAGGTTAGATCCTTGATAAATTGCAAGTAATACCTATGCAATGCGATTCACCTACTTGAAGGGCCCGAGTTACTATCTCTAATCTGGTTCGTGGAACATCCAATTCTGAGACGTCAAGAGGAATCTGTCCGTGGTTCATCCCAGAATCTGAGAAGAAACAAAGGATATTTAGGTTCACAGAAAGAGGAAAAGGGAGATAAGGGGTAGTAGTTATAAGCAGAGCAAGCATAAGTACTACAAAACCTTAATGGAGTTTCACTGCTATATGTCAATATGTGAAGGGTGGGATTATTGGGGTGGGCTTGAATAGCATGCCTCACTGCTGCTTCTGCTTCTTCCACCCCCTCCTTGCTGCTGCCTCCAGATCCTAACCAAACATCCAAATCCTGCAGCAGCGGCAGATTCCGCAGGCCCAAGTCAAAACCACTGTCAATATTTCTCATCTCCTGCACTGTGAAATCCAACACAAGTTCTGTGAGCTTTGGCATAGCTCCTTGCTCAAACACCACTGGCCCTCCAAATCGGTGCAACCAGCAGCATACCATGCATGGGAACGAACAAGCACCAATGGTGAATCTCCCTTGAATCCCGACATCCTTGTGACCTACAGTTAACTCTAGACGGTAGAGAGCAAGCAGCCTTCCAAGGATTTCGAGATCCTCCTGCTGCAGCCCCCTCACGCTAATGGTGAGGTAGGTGAGGTCTGCAAGGAACAGGGGATCCACCTTCAACCAAGCAGGCAACGTAGAAAACCAGCAGGAGCTCCATAGTTCCAAATGACGGAGATGTCTTGGGGCAACGACGTCCCAACCATCCAACATGCATTCACCAGAATTGATCTGGATTTCTAGGCTCTGGATTTTATGCAGCTTGTTTAGGCACTCCACTAAGAATTTATCCAAGAAGTTGTTCCATTTAGTTTTGCTGATAATTGTCAGCACCTTTAGCTCTGTTAGATAGCCCAGTTCTTGTACAATATCTGTGGAGTCAATGTGGATGCCTACAAATGAAAGCTCTTCAAGGGCTGTCAAGCTCCTGATCCCTTCTGGCACTCTTGTACATCCATCTATGCATAGGCACATCAATTGTGTTAGCCAAACAACAGTCCATGGCAAGCTATGCATATCATTTCCCTGTACATCTAATATTTGTAGAAACTGTAGGTTTCCTATTTCTTCAGGGAGCTGACCTATACATGTCTCTCTTAGTCCTAGGTACCTCAAATGAAGTAAATTCCCAAGGTACTTAAGGCTATAGCCTTGTGAAAGATTACATTGTTCTAAATCCAGTACACGCAAAACTCTAAACCTCTCAAGTGCTGATGCATAATTAAAAGCAGATGGAAAGGCAATAACTGACCTCACATGTTCTAAGCTTGATCTAACTTCAGTTTTACCATGACCGGCTTTGCCATTTTGAAGGGATAGCCTATGAACCTTTTCTGACACAGATGAGTGACCAACACTGTTCCCTATAGTAACAAAGTTTTCTTCACTTGACAAGGAACGTATAAGATCAAGCACCATGTCTTGTACAAGGCAAGATTCTACCATGTTTCTATATGTGCTGTCATAATACTTGGGTTGAATCATGCTTCTATTTACAAGCTCATCGAGGTAACTCTCCCCAATTTCAAATAAGCTCTTCCCTTGTGTTCCAAATTGGATAAAACCTTCGGCTATCCACAGCCATATTAAACGATCCCTAGAAATTTTATAATCCTCTGGAAACATACTTAAATATAACAAGCAAGTCCTTAGATGTGATGGCATAGCGTAGTAGCTGAGTGACAAAACCTTTCTCATCTTCTCTGTGGTATTATCCTTCTGTAGTCCAGTGCCAATAGAGTTGCACACATCATACCAATCCAATTTGTTTCTTCCTTTACTAGCCAGCAAACTAGAGATCGTGATAATAGCCAATGGAACACCATCACATTTCTTTAGTATTCTATTTGATAATTCTTCTAGCTGTTCATCAGGGCATTTGTCTTTGTATTCTTTGCCAAATATTCTTCCATACATTAATATCCTAGAGTTTTCAAGAGAAAGGGGCTTCATCTTGTAAGGACTACCAATTTCTTCAGCAACCTTGAAAATACGAGTAGTCGTGATGATCCTGTATTCAACACTATCATTGGGCAAAGCACATCTGATCATTTCCCACATTGAGATTTCCCATATGTCATCAATAATAACTAAGTACCTGCACATATTGAACAACAAAAGGCCACGTCACTGATAAGGAAATTGAGAAAGAAAATTCTAATCTTTCTTATATGTGTTGTGCAAGTAATATAACTGAGGGATAGAAGGTTCATTAGTTGGTGCCACATTCATCAGCAAGGGAAACAAGATAAAAGCAATGGGGCGGCCCCTGTGCCACATTGCTAGTTGCTAGTCTTCAAAGTTACTATTTATTAGTTCCAAAAGAATTTATTATATATCAGGCTAATCCTTAGCTTGTTTCTAAAATTTTCCAATCCTTTTATAAATTCTGAAGTTGTGCCCAGCCAAAACAAAGCTTCCGGTTTTGCTTACATTTTTTTGACGTAAGTGACAGGAGCTCTGTTTTACAATTACGAGAGAAAAAAGAGTGTTGACAGCTAAAAAGGGTCGAAGGAGGTTGAATTTGGACTTGACAATGTGTTGGGCTATGCTGCATCTAATTATTGATTGGAGCTATATCGAAAGTTCCAACCCTACTCGGAAGTTCCAATTTGTGCAAAACTCCAAGGATGCACCTTGCTTGATGCGCAAATTGGAAGTTCCAACCTGCGCTGGGCTAGAAGTTCCAACCACCAGTCGGAAGTTAAGACCAGTGCAGGGTCGACTTTTCGTGTCCTAAATACTGATCAATCCAAAATGTAGTCATACTTTTTAAACCTTCTAAATAAAATTCCACGAAATAAATCATTGATGACTAGTTTTGTGATATATATCCATACCTCTTCTCTCGGAGGAATCCTCTTATCTCGTCAATAACATTGATACTTGCAGCACTGTAATTGGCTAGTTGATAGAACATGTCCTTGAATAATCTATCCATATCTGGAGTTTGAGACACCGACACAAAAGCTGAGCAATCAAACTGCAGTCTAAGCTTTTCATACACCACATTAGCAAGAGTTGTCTTTCCTAAACCTCCAAATCCCACAATGGAAACTATCTTGTTTTGTTCCTTGGACGCTTCATTGCCTTGTATGAGAATATTGATTACCTCGTCTATTGACTCCTCAATACCAACTAGCTTTGTCATATTCTCATACCAAACCAATGCACGGGGATCAACTTTGACATGTTTATCAATATTGTGGTTAACCGCATACCTGCGATGCCGGGCGTGCACCTCTATCACACGACTCTTGATGTCTTTTACTTCAACGGCAATTTTGCGGCGAATCTTGGGCTGCATCAAGGAACCAAGGGCCCTGTCAACAAATTTCTTGACTCCATGCATTTTGGTTGGCTGATGACGGCCCTTCACTTGGACCATGAATGTGTCGATGCTGTCCTCAATGTCATAGGACAGCTCCCTCACATTCCTGGCCCAAATCTTATGCCCGCGAGAAAGCCGATCGGCTGGAATCGTGGAGATGTCCTCAAGGGCAGCCTTCATGCTCTCAAGTTCAGCTTGCAGGAACCTGATCCCTCCCTTTACCTCCTTTTGCAGGTTGTACTCGTCAGCAAGCAGCTCACCGAGCTTTGGGAGGAGGCTTGGCAGTGCCCCCAACACGACCTCCATTGATCCTGCTGGCAGTCACAGGGGAGGGGCGTCGTCAGGGGGTGAAGAGCGCTTGGGTAGAGCTGCTTCTTGCTTCAGGAGCTATTTTTGCATCTCGCCAACTAAATGGGCATTATGGACACCGGAAACAAAGGAGTCCTGCAATACCTGCTGAGAGAAGGGGGAAGATGGAAGACTGGAGCTGGAAATTTTAGCTTCCTCCTGCTTCTTCTTCGTCAGATCCGTAGAGCTCGGGCGGATTGCCCCCGGCGTACGCGCGGAGAAGACGGCCGCCGGGTAGGCACGCGGAGGAGATGCAAGATGGGTTACCGCCGCACCTGGCGCGGCCGTGGAGGAGGTGCCGGTCGACGGGGGTCGCGGCGCCGCTGCCGGGCATGCGCGGAGGCGGCGGAGAGGGGCTGTGCGAGGTGTGGGCTGTGGCGGCAACGACGGCGCGTGCGAGTCCGGCAGGAGGTGCGAGCTGTGGTTATCGTCCTGCTTGTGCGTTGACTTTTGACGATGGAAGCGTCTGACTGGCGTTAACTTGATGATGGTACGATGGAAGCGTCTGACTGGCGTTAACTGCTGACGTTCTCGTACAAACTGTTGTCAACAAAACAATCTGTAGGCTTTAAACTTCTCGAATGAATTTTTACAGATGCTGTTATTTTTATATTTTCAAAATTAAATATGAGTCGTGATAGCTTAATCTACTAGGGTAGCAGTAGGAAAATATCGTTTCCTTGTCCAGGCCAAACCAGTAAACAAAACAAAAACATCAACATTACTACTGACAATGCATTTTTGTTTTCAAAGGTTGAAACCATTACCTAAGTACGTACGTGCACAGTTCATTTTCTTGCAGGGTCAGTTTGGTTAATACTGACCACGGCCAAGCATTTTAATTTCATTTGGCAATTTGGTAATCAAACAACATTAGTTTTTTTTTTGAAATGAATTATCTGATTTTCTCCACTAAACATTTGAGACACCATATGAAACTGAATTTTGATAAAAAAAAATACAGAAAATTCTAGCTCATCAACAAATTTGCAGGAAAAAGTTCTAAACCAATCATCTTTCAAAAAAAAATCTAAACAAATAAAAAAGTGTCAATATCAAATTTGAGACCGAAACCCTATGTAACTGGGCATTACGAAAGCAAAAAAAAAAAAAAAAAAAAAAAAAAAAAAAAAAAGCTGCCGCCTTTTCCACTGCTGCTGGCGTGCTGCAATTGCAGGTGGAGGGACTCCACCTTCCTGATATCGTAGCTTTTTTTCGCGACCGGGACTCCACCTTCCTGATATCGTAGCTCGACTTCATTGACATATACTCATGACAGTACAAGTTCTAGATCAAAGGCCCACAAAAAGCAACTGTTTAACTACCGTGCCCTAACTAAAAACAAAAGATTATTACAGTGCCTTCCGTTGCAACAGAAAGTTTACATGTCTTCTTTGGCAACCCCTTGAAAGCAAATTGTACGATAGCACTTTTCCAAAATATTGTGTCTTCCATTCCTGGTTGTTGACCTCAATTCCATGGCCTGATGAAGTGATGAACAGCTAAATTTCGTCTCATGAGTTGTCAGCATTTGAAGTTTTGAAATAGAACTGCAACACCATTTGCAGTTAGTTCTCTGCTCGACGTTCCTTCTGGCCTGACACTGCAAGATGTTGAGTGAGCAGGGTTAGGCATCACAGAATCCTCTGCACCAGATTCATATCCATCAGTCTGCCCGGCTGCTTCATGAAGATCAAAATGAAACAGAAACTAGTTATTTCTTCCACAACAAGATCAACCATATATATTAGTAAAGTGAATGTCTAGAAGCTTGTAATGCAAACTTTCCTTTTTTTTATTACGTCCCAAAAATAGGGCAAGAACAACTGTGTTAATTATCTGTGAACAGTATTGATTTTGAACAGTTGTGCAAAGCTCATTGTCACGCCAATCTGTACTGTTAAGGCCAGGATGAGATTTTTAATTATTGACATGAAGAAGACATGAAAAAGACTCAGAAACAGAGGCAGGAATCTTAACCAATAACTAATGAACAACTTCTAGTTTAAACGTAGATGGAGTATTCAAGTCAGCCATTGATGTTTTCTCAGGTGCTGATGAAAATGGCAATCAAGCAGGCTCTCATACAGTTTACTATCAAGTTTTTATAACCCAATCAAATGTTTTGCAACTTGTGTTCTAGAAAGTTTTGATAAAGTTCCAGTAGGGGGAAACCCCTCCTGTTCGATCAAAAATGTTTTGCAACTTACTATCAACTATGACGGTGATGCACGCCAGACATGTTGGTGGCAAACCACGTTTGCTACACACAGAATTCAGGCTCACAAGAGAACACATGAGATTTTGTTTGACAAAACGTGGAGGCCTCAAGAGGTTAGCCAGCACACTCTGCAACCCATTTGACATCAGTGTTCTAAACAGGCCGGCTATTATCTACAGATGGACACCAAGATGAGATATGAAGAGAACTGTTACCAAACTATCTAACATAATTATTATACATCTTTTTCCAGTCATGGCTGCACCCTATATTCAGAAGTAACTCTCAAGGCAATTTGTAATTCATCTTGAAGCTCCTAGCAATATGTAATTTCATCTAGAAATGTAAGTTGTAGGCATCATCTTGGAGATAGTAAGCAGCACGTATGTAATGAGATGTGAATTGCAGTAGTATGTATAAGACCAAAATACATGTGACACTGACAAGGAAACAGATAGTGCACAGTATAATTGCTACATAGATTCGGTTCAGAGGAACATATACATAATCCAGAAGGATTACTGGCACATGGGCGTGGTTCGTCCTTAAACAAAGATACACTGAATGGTCGGTATGTTCAGGTCTAAAAGCATCTGCAGGAAACCACTGATCCTTGTACAGCATAATAGTATATATAGATTGTTTAAACACAGGTATCCAGCTATAAAATTGATGTGCAGAAGAACAGGACATATTGGGGGATTGCAGATTTTGGATCTTTATACTGATGCATTGTAGTTAAATTGTTGCTAATTGTTTGGTCTGTTTGCCGACATGGATCCTAATAACCATTTTCTATACTATGAGTTTGAACCAATGATATACAGGTGGTGGAGCATGAGACAGAGAAGAGGGGAACCTGCACAGAAGAATACTAATGCTCACTTCAATGCGTATCACCATCATCCAATTAAATTGTTAGATTCATGCCCATAGTCAATATTAGGAAGAACTACAGTTACAACTATTAGTTGCAATATATTGTTCTGTAAACTAATTTTAGGATCCTATCCAGACTCCAAATATTAATGTTCTATGCAACACAAAGTACCAAATAACCGAAGGTTGGTATGAAAAGATGCAAGAATTAAAATTAAATGGGGAACTCTTCTCAGTATATATACTAAATTAAAGGGAAATTCTTCTCAGTAAATTATCAATCACAAAGCAACCTGATTTTGACAGCCAAAATTAAATGGGGAACTCTTCTCAGTATATACTAATGAGACCATTCCATCAAGTTAGACCTAAATTAGCTTTTAAAGGGAATTGTAACTCAATCTTGAACTCTGTTACTAACATTCTATCTGCAGGATGACCTCAGATTGTCAATGTATTTGACTAAAACATATCCAGTCAAATGATTTGGTTGGCTTATATTTCTTTTTTATAAAAAGCTTTTTTATAAAAAGAAGGCTGCCTTATGGTAACTACTCCCATTTACTACATTTCTCAGTAGAAGCATAACCACTAACTACCACGTCAAGTGCAAGAGCAAAAGTAAAAGCTGCAAACGACCAATACAAATCAAAAGAAGCACTTATATACCAAGTTACTGACTGTTCAAATTTGATACCTTAATACAAGAATATTTGCCAAGTTCCTTCTACATTAATGATTAATGTGCTTACCAACTTTATCCTGCAACCAAATGAATCTGCAGTGTCAAGTCTTCATCAATCGGATATTAGATAATACAAAACTGAGAAAAAGTTTCGTGTTAGAGCCATCTAAGCAAGAAAAAGTTGATGCATAAATCCAACGGCTTGAGTTCATAACTACGATGATGGAACTGCTACGCTGATTTTTGATGTGCTCTCTGAAACTCGAGTTTGCTAGAAAATGGGTTCCAGTAATATAAGCTGTACTTCAATCAGAAAATTGATTACATGGGAAACAAAAGTTGAAGCTTCATTTGTTAAAGAACGCAGGGCCATCAAGGTTTATTTGTAGATTTAGAACAAGGCAATCATATAGCATCTGCAGAAACAGTGGGAAGCAGGCCAAAAACTCCATAGCTGGAAATCACATGTCTTGAATTTCCAAAATTGAGGGTTCAGTAAGGGAGAGGGTCAGCTCTAATTAGACACTTGCAGCTGTGTCGGATGTTCAATGGCATGCAATTCAGAAAAGGTGGAACATCATCGCTCTTTAGGACCAGGACCTCTCTATTCATAGAGGATGAGGAGCATAAGCGCTAGGAACATTCAGATCAATTGCAAAGCAGATGAATGAATACAGAAGCGCAAGTTAAATGAAATTAAGGCGTACCTATTGGCAGGTGGACGAAGAGACGAAGGGGCCGACCCGAGCGCCTGCCGTGCGTCGTAGTGGCCGTGGCCTCGCTCCTCTCGTGCGTCGCGGTGGAGGTGGCCTCGCCTCGCTACCGCCCGCTGCCGTGCGTCGCGGTGGAGGTGGCCTCCGCTCCCCGCCGTGCGTCCGGGGCTTGCGGAGATTTGGTGTCGTGCGCGGGGTGGAGAGCGAGTGCCACCTGTTGCCCTCGAAGACGGGCGGTGGCAGCGACGGGCATGCGGCGACGACGGAGAGGCCGGGAGCTGGGGCGGAGACGGCGGTCTCCCCGCCGATGCCGGAGGACGCCTTCACCGCTTGAGGCGGCGTCGCGACGGTGGGCAGGTGCACCGGATTGAGGGGGATTGGAGAGAACCGGGAGGCGTAGCGGCGGCGGCGGGAGGTGAAGCGCCGGGGCGGGCGGCGGAAGCGGAAGGCGGAGGCGGAGTGGGAGCTGCAGGCGTGGGGGGGTACACGATTGCAAAGGTGGGATTATTCGTCGTCCATGTAAATGCTGGGATGATTTGGATGGACTTCAATCGCGTGCCTCACCGCAGCCTTTGCTTCCTCCACTTCCTGCTCGCCGGCGCCTCCAGATTGGAACCCAACCCAGACTTGCTGCAGCGACAGCAGGTTCTCCAGGCCCAAGTCGAAACTGCCGTTGATTTCTCTCGTCCGCTGCACTTGGAAGTCAAACCGAAGATCCACGAGCCTTGGCATGGCTCCTTGCTGAAACACCACAGGCCCTCCGAATCCCCACAACCGGTAATACACCAGGCATGGGAACGAGCAAGCAGCAACAACAAATCTCCCATGGATTCCAAGATCATCATGGCCCACCGTCAGATCTAGATAGTAGAGAGCAGGCAACCTCCCTAGGATTTCGAGATCCTCCTGCTGCAGCCCCTTCACTTTGATATCGAGGAAAGAGAGGTCCCGAAGGAGCGAGGGATTCAACCATCCGCGCAGCGTAGAAAACCAGCAGGTCCCCCATAGTTGCAATGTACGGAGCTGTTGAGGGGCGACGGCGACCCAACCATCCAAGTTGCATTCACCAGATGAGATCACTATAATTAGCTCCTGGATTTTATGGAGCTTGTTTAGGCATTCCACCATGGATTTGTCCAAGTGGTTCTCCTCCGTATCAGTTATGCTGATTAAATTAATTCTCAGCACCCTCAGCTCTGCTAGATGGCTCAGCTCTTCAACCATGTCTACGGAGTCTTCGTGAATGCCTAGAGTTGAAAGCTCTTCAAGTGTTGTCAACCTCGAGATCCCTTTGGGCACTCTTGTCTCTTCATCTATGCGTAGGCACTTCAATTGTGTTAGCGAAATAACACTGGACGGCAAACGATCAATTTTATTGTCTCCTACATCTAATATCTGTAGAAATTGAAGGTTTCCTATTTCTTCAGGGAGCTGATCAATCCGTGTATAGTTTAGTCCTAGGTACCTCAAGTGAAGTAACTTCCCAAGGTACTTAAGGCTATAACCTTCTGAAAGATCACATCCTTCTAAATCCAGTACACGCAAAACTCGAAGTTCTCAAGTGTTGGCATATGATCAATAGAAGATGGAAACACAATAACTGACCTCACATGTTCTACGCTAAATGTGGCCTTATCAGGATTACCATGACCAGCCTTGCCATGTTGAAGAGACACCCTTCGAACCGTTTGCACTGCAGATGAGTTCCCCATATTCATATTGTTCTGTATAGTAACAAAGTTTTCTTCACTTGACAAAGAACAAATAAGATCAAGCACCATATCATGTACACGGCAAGATATTACCATGCCACTTGATTCATTAAACCTTGGTTGGATCATACTTCTATTTACAAGCTCAGAGAGGTAACTCTCCCCTATTTCAAATAAGCTCTTCTTTTGTATACCAGATTGGATAAAACCTTCGGCTATCCACAACCATATCAAACGAGCTCTGCCAATTTCATAATCTTCTGGAAACAAACTTAAATATAACAAGCAAGTTCTTAGATGTGATGGCATGTCATAATAGCCGAGTGACAAAACCTTTCTCATATTCTCCACGGTATTATTCTCCTCAAGTCCAACACCAATAGAGTTGCACACATCATACCATTCCAATTTGCTTCTTCCCTTACTAACCAACAAACTAGCAATTGTAATAATAGCCAAGGGAACACCATCACATTTCTTTAGTATTTTATTTGATACTTCTTCTAGCTGTTCATCGGGGCATTTGTCATTGTCTTCTTTGCCAAATATTCTTCCATACATTAATATTCTCGATTTCTCGAGAGAAAGAGGCTTCATCTTGTAAGGACCGCCAATTTCTTTAGCCACTGTGAAATTACGAGTAGTTGTGAGTATCCTATATTCCACACTATCATCGGGTAAAGCACATCCGATCATTTTCCAATGTGAGATTTCCCAAATGTCATCAATAATAACTAAGTACCTGCAAATATTGAACAACAAAAGGTCTTAAGCAAATTGAGAAAGAAAGTTCTAATCTTTCTTGTGCACGTTGTATAACTAAGGGATAAAAGGTTCATCAACAACAAGGGAATGAAGGTAATGCATTGGGGTCACCCCCGCCTACCGCCTACCACATTGATCGTTGCAAGCCTTCTTCTACATGAGTATATATAATGCAAAATAGGTGAGCTCGACATGCCAACAAACAAGAATTAGCCCAATAATTAGTGCAGCTTTTCCATTCATGTCTTTTCTTTTCTTTTCCATTTCCTAAATATGGTGCTTACTTCAGGATTAAGGTCACTTTAAAAGTTACTATATATTAGTTCCATAAGATTTTCACATATATTAGTCCAATCCTTAAAGTATTCTTTATAAATTCTGAAATCCTATTTTCTTTTGATACAAATTCTATGTGCATGTGTTTTATTGATATTCAATAAACCAATGCAACTGGAAGTAGATAGTTTGGACAAGTACGTGGACCACTCTGTTTTTGTTCCCTCCCAGCATTGCATATTATTGCAGGTAGATCTACTGCTTTCTAAAGTGAAAGGAATTTTTTTATTGGTAATAACTTTTCCGTTTTGCCAAGCCCACCAAAACTAAGCTTCTAGTTTCGCTTAACTAGAGTTATTAATGAATTAGTCTTAAAAAGGTTTCATCCGCTTCACACAAAGTCTCTGTTCTGTTTCTCCAGAGGGAACGCTTGTTGTCCAAGATCATTACATGCACAAAAAATGGCTCGAGTACCGAACCGAAGACTAGATAATGGAAATAACATGTTCTCACTTGGAAGCAAAACCCACTAAAAGAGACGGTACGACATACAAAGGAAAAGAGATAAACTTCAGTGGCAATAAAGTGAGCCAGAAATACAGTCATAGTTTTCAAACTTTCTAAACAAAAACTCCAACAAATAAATTAATGGCTAGGTATTGTGATATATTCATACCTCTTCTCCCGAAGGAATCCTCTTAGCTCGTCAATGACATTGATATTTGTAGTACTGTACTTGGCAAGTTGATAGAACATGTCCTTGAATAATCTATCCATATCAGGAGTTTGAGACACCGATACAAAAGCTGAGCAATCAAACTGAGTTCTAAGCTTTTCATACACAACATTAGCAAGAGTTGTCTTTCCTAAACCTCCAAACCCAACAATAGAAACTATCTTGTTTTGTTCCTTGGACATTTCATTGCCTTCAGTCAGAACCTTAATTACCTCATCTCTTGACTCCTCAATGCCAACTAGCTTTGTCACCTTCTCATACCGAACCAATGCACGAGGATCAACTTTAACAAGCTTATCAACACTGCGGGTAACCTCATACCTGCGTCGCCGGTCGTGCACCTCTACAACACGACTCTTGATGTCTCTAATATCAATAGCAATCTTGCGGCGAATCTTGGGCTGCATCAAGGAACCAAGGATCTTGTCAATGAACTTCTTGAAGCCTTGCTTTTTGGCCAAATGATGGCCCTTGACTTGCACCATGAATGTGTCGATGTTGTCCTCTATGTCATAGGACAACTCTCTTACATTCCTGGCCCAAATCTTATCACCGCTGGGAAGCTGGTCAGCTGGAGTCTTGGAGATATCCTCAAGGGCCGCCTTCATGCTCTCGAGCTCAGCTTGCAGGAACCTGATGCCCCCTTTCACCTCCTTTTGCAGCTTGTACTCGTCGGCAAGCAGCTCACCGAGCTTGGGGATGAGGCTTGGCAGTGCTCCCAACACGAGCTCCATTGATCTGCTTGGCAAAAGAAGCCAATGTGTCAGGGGTGTGGTTTGAAGTTGAAGGATTCGAAGTGGGGCACTGGTGTGGTTTGAAGGTAGCTGCGCTCGGATTCTAGAGCAGCTTCCTTTCACCACGATTTCCTCCACAACACCATTTCAAGATATACAGAAGCTGAATCGACTCACAGGGAGGAGTGGGAGAAATCTCCGTGGATTCTTCTTCAGCCGAAAGCCTGACGGACGCCGCTCCCCGCCGTGCGCGTCGCCGTCGTCCCCCGCCTCGCCGGCAGATGTGAGCGCCCGCCGCGCCCTCGTCGGTGCCGCACCCGCCTCGCCGAGCTCGCCCACCGCCTCACCGGCAGATGTGAGCGCCGGCCGTGCCCTCGTCGGTGCCGCAGCCGCCTTGCCGAGCTCGCCCCCCGCCTCACCGGCGCGCAAGGCGACCAACGTGAGAACCCACCCCGATCCACCAGCGGCGGCACTCTCCTGGGAATGCCACTGTGGTCTGTGTCTGTGGAGACTATGGAGATATGTTGCAGGGCTTTTTTTTTAAGCCACCCTCCTTTTACTGCCCCTCCACGTGCTTGGATTTACTGGCTCAATAATGTGACGGTGATTCATCCACCCATGGAAGTGGCGAGGAAATATCAGTGATTTGGCTTTGGCAGAATGGGCATTTTGATCCTAAACTTTTAAAATTGTCATTTTACTAATTTTCCTTTTGAACTCAATTTTATTCTAGAACTATGAAGATGGCCGTTTCAATCCTCGAACTTTTTATTTTGGGCTTAACTTGAGCCATATATACAATTAAAGTATATTTTGGTCTTTAAACTCTTATTTTCAACTCAACTTTGTGTATCAAAAATAAAAATTCCATATTTAGTAGACACAAATTTGTCCATGAATTATCGAAATGCATTTGGCACAACTTCGTTCTTAGCACCCATGATTAGTGATGGACAACCATTGTTTTATGTACTATTGTCTCTAGGAAAAAATAGTTTTTAAATCAACTTATACTGCTCACACAAAAATCATTTACTGTCAAATTTATAAACTGTACCACTATGAGGTAACAATAAAGTAAAATGCTGGGATTATTAATGGCCACTAAAGAGTTTTTGGATGAATATTATTATTTTTGTTTCTAGTCGCCGGTGGTGTTGCAGATGACTAGGTGCCACTTGGAACAATAGACCAAGTTAAGTTTGAAAGTAAAGTTTAAAGACTGAAAATGCAAAGTGTAATGACTAAAATGGATCATCTTCAGAGTTTCACGATAAAGCTGAGCCCAAAATACAAACTTTGAGGAGTTAAGTGATCATATTTAGAGTTCTAGGAAGAAATTCATCCTAAAATTAAAGCTTGAGGACTGAAAGAACCATTTTCAAAAATCTTAGGATACAACTAAGACTTAAATAATAGTTTAGGGGCTAAAATGACTATTGTAGCTTTGGCTTTCACATTTTGAAGTGCCTTGGAACTTTTTGTTACGAATGTGAATTGGGTGGTAGTGTGAAACTTGTTGTGGCTCTACTGCATCGTCATATGTGCGCCACGCATGAGGATGCAAACGTCTTGTTTAGTTGACGATAAAAAGGCTAGTTTTTTTTACTCTCTCTCAATCACATCAATTTTTAGTCTTTTTTATAGAGCATTAAATATACGTAAAAAAATAAATTATATAGTTTGGTTATAAATTATGAGACGAATCTTTTAAACCTAATTAGTCTATAATTAGAAAATAATTAACAAATATAAACGAGCGAGTTCATATTTCTATGGCCTGTATCGTTCTCCATCAATATGAAGTAGGGTCCATTGCATTCACGGGTCCTCGAACACGATCATTATTGCTGTCCGCTTACAGTTGGCACAGTACCTGTGGTAAAAATAACGAAAGGCCAGTGTGGCCAGTGCGGAGCAGTTTATCACACACACAAGGAAGCAGTTTATCACACACACACAGGGAAGCTAGGCACCGGCGCCGGGGGTGGCCACACTCTAGTAAAAATTCATTGCACAGTGAAAAGGGCAATGCTGGTTGTCCAAGTGTGATTGGCTGCCTCCTGAAGTCCTGCCCCCGTTGTCGAGTCCTGATTGGCTTGGATGGAGACGGCCTTCCAATCATCCACGACGGTGAGGACTGGGCCGCCGGCACCGCTCACCTGTAGGAGCTAATGCCCGACGCGCGACACGCGCTAATCACTAGTGTAAACTGGGATTTGCCGAAAGCTTTGGCGCGTTGCCTTAACAACCAGCATTGTCCGTCGTCCCCGCAAGGCCAAGTTCAGCAGATTACTCCTCCTCGCCAATTATTGTCCACCGGATCGGCGGAGTACTGGTGACTCCATCACCGTCGTCGTACCGGAGCACTGGAGGCTTTGCATTTATCGCCATCCATCACATGCATGATGCGCGCAGCTTCCAGCCACGAGCAGCATGGCCCGCCGCGCCGGAAAGGAGATCGACGACGACCCAGCTCACGGGGTCATCGACGACGACCCAGCTCACGGGGTCTTCTGCCCTTCTTGCCCATGCGGGGTCGGGCAACTGTGGCTGCCTAGATTCTTAGCTCGTCATGTCCATGTGACACATGGAAGTGGCGAGGAAAAATATCAGTGATTTGGCTTTTGGCAGAATGGGCGTTTTGATCCTAAGCTTTTAAAATGGTCGTTTTACTAATTTTCCATTTGAACTCAATTTTATTCTAGAACTATGAAGATGGTCGTTTCAATCCTCGAACTTTTTATTTTGGGCTTAACTTGAGCCATATACGATCAAAGTATATTTTGGTCTTTAAACTTTTATTTTCAACTCAACTTTGTGTATCCAAAACAAAAAATTCATATTTAGACACAAATTCGTCCATGAATTATCAAAATGCATTTTGGCACAACTTCATTCTTAGCACCCCCTCATGATTAGTGATGGACAATTATTGTTAGGTACTATTGTTCATAGGAATAAATAGTGTTTAAAACAACTATTATTGCTCACACAAAAATCATTTATTGTCAAATTTATAAATGGCACCACTATAAGGTAACAATAAAAGTAACATGTTGGGATTATTAATGGCCACTAAAGAGATTTTGGATTAATATTATTTTTCTGTTTCCAATCGCCAGTGGTGTTGGAGGTGACTAGGCAACAGTACAATGTGCCACTTGGGACAATAGACCAACTTAATTTTGAAAATGAAGTTTAAAGACTGAAAATTTAAAGTCTAGAGACAAAAATGGATCATCTTCAGAGTTTCACGATAAAATTGAGCCCAAAATACAAACTTTGAGTACTTAAGTGAACATATTTAGAGTTCTAGGATGAAATTCAGCCTAAAAGTAAAATTTGAGGACTGAAAGAACCGTTTTAAGAATTTAGGGATGAAACTGAGCTTTAAGTAATACTAGTTTAGAGACCAAAATGACTATTGTGGCTTTGGCTTTCACATTTTGAAGGGTATAACGCCTTGGAACCTTTTTGTTACAAATGTGAATTGGCTGGGAGCTGTGTGAAACTTGTTGCGGCTCTACTGCATCCTCCTATGTGCGTCATGCATGACGATGAAATCAGACTAGGCAAAGTATTGTTCAAAAAAAAAAATGAAGTAGGGTGCATTGCATTCACGGCCTCACGGGTCCTCGATCGCGATCATTATTGCTTTGTGCTCGCAGTTGGCACAGTACCTTTGGTAAAAATGACGAGAGGGCCAGTGGGTAAAAATGACGAGAGGCCAGTGGCCAGTAGTTCATCTCACGCACATAGGGAAGGTAGGCGCCGGCGGTGGCCACGCTCTAGAAAAAATTCTACCATTGCAAGTCACTGCACATCATAAGAAAGGGTAATGCTGGTTGTCCAAGTGTGATTGGCTGCCTCCTAAAGTCCTGCCCCCGTTGTCGAGTCCTGATTGGCTTGGATGGAGACGGCCTTCTCGTAACACGAAATCATCCACAACGGTGAGGACACCCGGCACCGCTCACCTGGAGGAGCTAATGCCCGACGCGCGACACGCGCTAATCACTAACCTAAACTGGGATTTGCCGAAAGCGTTGCCTAGCATTGTCCCGTCATCCAACACATCGTACCGGAGTACTGGAGGATGCGAGCATTGGCTCAATATTTCATCCATCACATCTCCCCATACGAATCCTGCAACAAAAGAAGCCCAACCAGCGTGGCCACGTCACCTCCAAATCACAGCCGTCCGATCGGGCGGACGGATGGCCCAGATCGGGCCAGTCCTGGTCATTTTACAAAAAGGCCCTCGGACTTTGGTGAAATATAACCCGCAGTTCGGCCTCCTCTCTCCTCTCTCAGAATTTCTTTCAAAAAGGACCTCAAACTTTTCCAAAATTAAGCATCAGTCCATGCCGGCCTGCCTCCCCACCTGGGCCGGCCTCTCGCTCGCTGGGCCTTAGTGGGCCGAATACGGCCCGAAGCTATTTTTCTTTTCTAATAATCTTTAATCTTTTCTTTTCAAATTAGAGATCTTCCAAAATTTGTAAAAAAATACATAAAAATCATAAAAATACCAAACCAGTTTTGCCGAGTTTCTTGTAACTAGATCTATGCATTCAACTCAAAAAATCATATGATTTAGTGTATTTTATTTGATACATATATACATCTATAATTTTGTGTCGTTGATTAATATTTGGCTCATATCACATACGAACTAAAAAATATCTCGCCAAAATTACCTCTAAATCAATTCATACCCTTTTTCGTAATCTTCGATTTCTAATTCTCCCCACCTTAGCTCTAAATCAATTCATACATTTTTCATAATCTTCGTTTCCTAATTCTTTAATTTTATAGTAACTCGTAATACAAAATAATCCAAAACAAATAATCGCTGACATACATATACGAAGCCAAATACTTCACTATATATATGACATTCCATACACTCGCATATATGAGTACATCATGTCACGCATGTAAACAAACAAAATGAATACACTTAAAATATACATCGTACAAAGAAAAAAATAAAAACACATAGATACACGTACGACGTATAGCCACTGGCCATAAGCGGCAATGCCGCGCACATTTCTAGTGCATCCTATTAGCGAAAGCGCCGGGAAGCATCAATGATTTGATGCGCAGCTTCCGCCTAGCATGGGCCCGGCCTATCGTGTCTGGCCTCGAGGAAAGGAGACGACGACGACGACCCAGCTCATGGGGTCTCCTGCCGCTTGGATGCATTGCAGTAGTACAGATAAACTCGATCGAGTCCAATACCTTTTTTTTTTTTTTTTTTTTTTTTTTTTTTTTTTTTGCTGCTTGTCCTAGTGTAAATTCATCCAGCAAATGCTGCGCCTATCGGATCCCATTCCAATCATTATGGATGTAATTCTTGTGCCTTGACTAGTCAAACTGAATTTATTATATTCAATCAAGTCGTCCTCCGAGAAACTTGAGTCCATTATTTTTTCGTGTTGTCCTTTAATTACTGATTTTGTTAGTTTTAGTTTTCGTGTTGTCCTTTTGCCCTGCACACATGGTGATCTTCGCGAGAACAATCTTTTGCATGTCCATTTTTTCCATAGAGATCAAGATCATATAGGTCTCTTGCTAGTCCATCTGCCACTGTATAAGGGTGGGGCAGGAGTTTAGGTTCTTTTAGAGAAAAGAAGTTTAGGGTTTCTCTATATATGAGAGAAGTTTTTTTTAAGGCGCAATGATTAGGGGAAGTTTTTAGTTTTTAAATTTAAAGGGAAGTTGTAGATTTTATTGAGAACTATAACTTTAGTATAAAAATTATCTTCATTGGACACTAGTATCAAAAATATATTATTTTTCTAATACAACAAACACTAGTACACGATTATTATTCTTCTAAAATTTTTATTACTTTTGAGCATCCTAACATTCTCAAATAAAAAACTCAAAACTAAAGTTGTTGATATCGTCAAGTTCTACAATTTTTTATATAAATTTCACCTTCAACTAAAGTTTAGAAGTGATTAATATTAAATAAATATTTTAAAAATATTGAATTAAAAATTAAAAATACAAAAAAATCCTAGGATACCTCGGCATGGCAAACTGCCTTGCCGATAAGATCATTCGTGGCTGTGCCGTGGACAATAGTCAAGAGCGCCGGACAAGAGCAACAGTATGCTAGCACATGGCTGCTGGCCCGTGCCTAGCTGTGCCGTGGACTCATCAAGTCGCGAGAGCCGGACAAGAGCAACAGTAGTCTACACTGTTAGCTGGTGGCGCAGACGTGTGCTCTTGCCCGACGCCGGACAAGGGACAAGATCCGCGCCTGGTCATCGGCGGAGTCAAGACACGGCGAGCCGGAGCATCTTCAATTTACTCCAGCACATGGACGCTGGCCCAGTGCTGCTACCTTTGCGAGACCTGCGTGCCATTTACCAATGATGCGTGGCACGCATGTCGTGTGCACGGCGTCAGCATTAGCGCCAGCAGTGCTGCACTGAGCGTGCTCATTATCGCCGCGACACATTTGATTCAGGATGGGCAGTGTACCACCGGCTGAAAATTAAGTTTCCATCAGTTCCATTCGTATTTATTGAGGTAACACGCCGACAGAAATAATAACAGAGCACACAATTATGTCAGGAGATCAGTTTCATTCATAGATCAAATTATGGTTTTTTTTTAATCGGGGGATCCCCATTTCCATTCCAAATGAAACGGAAATACAGAAGCAGCGTAGAAGTTTCAGAAGAGCATAGAGATACTAAGAAGAAAACTAGGAGAGAACACACCGCGCTCGAGAAGCGACCTAAACTTCGAACAGACTGCGTTTAACCAGAACGCAAAGGCACCAGGTGCTGCATCCAGTCACCTCATCGAACCACCTCATCTCTGATGAGTTTATCCGCAGTTAACATTCAGTTATTACAGCACCAACGGCCACCTGGCCAAGAGCAAAATAGCAACAAGAACGGCAGCAAAAGGTAAGCTGAAGCAGACGCCGACCACAGAGCAAAATGCGCCTCCACTTCAGGCATACTTGCAACCTTCGTCTTCTTTCTTCAGCGCGGCGCCATAGGCCCTTGTGTGCCAACTTCATCTTCGCCGTCCTTGGTCGCCAAGATGTCCACTGCAATCTTCATCATTACATCGACGCCAGCTTCCAGTTCTTCCCTGCTCATTTGCTTGAACAAACCTGCCCAGAATTTCATTAACGATCCAGCGTGACAAATGACTTCAATAGGGTTTTTGATTAGTTTCTTTTCGAAGCAGGCCATATTTCTGGCCTTCCACAGAGCCCAGCAAATTGATGATACCCCAAGTACATGAAATTCCTCCCTTGAGGAAACAATTTGTTTAACCAATCCCAACAATGTGATAGATTCTTAGGAAAATCATTAGCATTAAAAATCTTAGCAATACAGCCCCATACCACTCTAGCAACTGGGCACAGAAAAAAGAGATGATCATTTGACTCATTCTCAGGACAGAAATAGCATAATGGACACCCATCCCAGTTTCTTTTCAACATAACATCTTTAGTTAACACCACTCCATTGGAGAGGAGCCACATAAAGTATTTGATCTTAGGTGGAGTCTTACTTCTCCAAATATGCTTAAGATAAACCCCATTATCATCAACAGACAAAGCATTATACATTGACTTAACAGAAAAAACACCCTTACTTTCCCATTTTCAGAAAATCACATCATTCTCATTAGTGAGTGGAAAAGCCAGAGTTGCTTCCCAAATCTTTTCCCACATAATTCTGATGTCACTAAAGAGCCATCTTCTAAAAGTTAGCTCGACCTCCCCATTCCTAACTTCCAACACAGTTGCTTCTTTTTGTTCACATAAGGTAAATAACTCAGAGATTATGGAGCACAAAGGTTTATCAAAGATCCAGCAATCATACCAGAATCTAATTTTATTCCCCCTACTAATTTTCACAGATCTGCCTTTGAGATACAAGTTTTTAACTTTTAATAGATCAGTCCAGATTGGGGAGTCATTGATCTTGTGACACAAAAATCAAATTACGTGGCCAGCACATTCGAAACAGAGTGAGATTTTACAAAGAACGATTTGTGCTATACTGTCGTAGCACCGTTTGCAATGATTGGTGCTATGTCTTCTCTTCAGTTCAATAGTGTCTTATCTTCAGTTCAATAGCAGATGCTTAAGTATGAAAAATGGCTTTCTACTATCTAAGAAACGTTGATGTTATTTGAGTTCATACTAAGAAAGCGTTGATGTTATTTGAGTTCATACTAGCCCCCGGGGCTCCGATGAATATAACCAGCTGGAAAGTATAGGAAATAAAAACGCAACTTGCCAATTAAGATCTTATCGATGAAGTATTGGACGACCTTAGGATTCACGCCAGAACGCGGAGGAAAGTGGAGGGAAACGCACCATGCACATTCCATGCAACTGGTGAAGGACGCGCAGGAAAATGCAGGGAAGCGCGCCTGCACATTCCTACACCGTGAAAGACTAAAAGGTAGGCCCAGAGAAGAAAACAAAGACCAACCGCCGTGGACTCAAGTCGCGAGGGCCGGACCAGATCGAGCAACACTACGCTACGCATGCATGGCTGGTGCCGCAGTGTGCTGCCCCCAGCGCCGGAAAGGGTAGCGTGGCTCAATACGGTACCGCACACAAAGGCAGAAGTCAACAGTCAAAGACACCAGCCGGCCGGAGCGTCTTCAGTTTACTGCACCACAAGTCCACACCAGCCCAATTAGTACAGTTTTTTCTTGTCATTGTACTCCTTATGTGACTATATGGTTGTTGTCATTAAAGCCTTTCCGTGACTATCATATCCAATTGTCACTAATCTTAGTGACTATTGCATAGTTTGTCACCAAGTTATGGCTACTGTATTTGTCACTATTTTTGTCATAATACACTAGATGGGATGATGACAAGTGTTCTATATGTTGATGTGGCGTATGACATGGCACAAGTAGTATGACAAAAAAATTATCATACTCGGATGATGAGATGTTTCCGTTCAAGTTCAAGAGGAAGCAGTTTCCTGTTAGACTCAGTTTTGCCATAACAATTAACAAGACACAGGAGTAGACTATCCCCAATGCTGGTGTGTATTTGCCTGAACCGGTCCTCTCCCATGGTCAATTGTATGTTGTGCTGTCTAGAGCCACTGCCAGATCGAATATTAAGATTCTTGCCATCCCATCCGATGATAAAAAGGAAACGAAAAAGAAGACACAAATAAGGAGTAAATACACGAAAAATATTGTCTACAAGGAGGTCCTCACTTAATGACAAGGTATTGTATATGTTTTGCACAACTGGTATATTTTAACATTTATTATATATTTTTTATTAAACATTGGTTGTATCTATCTCGAATTTCAGGTAATAATAGAGGAAGTCGAAAGAAGTGAGAGACATGTAGTTATGTCTTTCCATCTTGTATTAATATTTAGCCTTTTAACTATAAAACGTTATCGAATGATCAAATGGTATTGCTTGGCGTTAAAAAAAATAACAAAATAAATTATGAATCTGACATACATACCCTCTCTATCACGCAACATCCATCGTGTACATCAATTTTTTCCTCATTTGGCGTCATCGTATATGACCGCCAAAGATACATGAGTTAGTAAAGAACTACGGGTAGAAATAAACAAAAGTGTTCAAATAGTTTATAGAATGTTATAGAATTGTATAAATTACCGCTGTCATCAAATAGTGGTGTAGTCGGTGCAGGTTGACCCAGGTTCAGGGCTAGGGCCTGTCCTTTCTGATATTGATGCAAAGACCATGGTTGAGTTATGTATAATACAGGTCGCCTAATAAATAGTGTGATGAGGCATCAGTATCTACCGTTGTTGGTCGTGGCGGATTCAGACAAGGGTGTGTTATCATTTAGTTGTTCCTCCTCCATGCATTCACAATCATCAAATAGTGGTGTCGTCGATGTGGTAGATGTAGCCGGAAGGTTGGGTTCACCCTTTTCTGTTAATCATGTCATGACCATGAGTTAGATATAATATGGTATATATGTCACCTAAATGGGATGATGAGGCATCCATATTTACCGTTGTTGGTCACGGTTGAATGAGGCAAGGGTGTGTTAACATCCACTCGGTCTTCAGCCATACAATCGCCCTCTGTATTAGATGCCCTTGTGTTCGAGCCAATGCGACGCTCAAACAGCATATTACGATGGGCTAACAAAGCATGTCTTTGTCCAGATGAAACATGTGATCTTTGTGTCATATGGCCAGATAGTGACTCATTGTATACTTCATCATCAGGCTCCTCATGAGGTGGAGGAATATAAAGAGGTGTTGCATTGGATGACTCTGGGATAACTGAATCACTGGATTTCACCAGATGCGTCCGTAGTGGGCCATACAATCGTAGGACTAAATGACGGGTCCTTCATGGCCATAGAGTCCGAGCGTAGGGTGTGCTTCCTCGCCTCTTGGAATTTTTTCTGAGACAATTTCATTGCCTCCTTACGCTTGGGTTTTGTATTGTGCAGCCTTTGGCGCTCACGCCTTGCTTCCCTCTGTTCGGGTGTCATATTTTTGTACCATTCTCTCATGTAGTTACTTTTTGATGTACTTTGCACACATGTTTTATTAGCATCGGAAACAAGAGTATTGGTGAAACCAATAGTGCTCTCCTCCATAGTCTCCATTTCCAGATCATCTAACAAATGTAATTATATAAACACAATCATTAGCTTTATTGAGTCATGTTCTTGTAATATTATTTTCAAAGACCTCAAATATATTACACCATATGTAATTACATGATAACCGAGTGGACATGTTCTCATCAACAATATTTTGGATCTCATCGGAATCATTCCCATGGAGGCAACCATCAGCTTCAATAGGACCCACATTTTCCTTATTTGATGCAGTGTCATCATCTACAAAGTATGTACATAGTTATATCTGTTAAAAACATGTTAATTCATCACTACATGACAATCTCAATATGTTAGGACACGTTACAATTGGTAGTCCCTATACCATGATGATTTTTTCCTTGATGATAGGATTCGCGGCGCTTCTTGTAAATTCCATTCTTTTGTTCCTGAGACATTGCATGCCATCGAGCTCTGTCCCTTGCCCTCTTACATTCTTTAGCATCTGCTGCAGTTAATTTAAATTAATATAAGATAACATACACATAGTACACACCAAGCACTATTTGCAACGATGTTGCATTAGGTTACCTTGTTTGGCGGTGTTAGTATTGTCTCCCAGCGGGGAATTATTTTCCATTGTATGAATCTATGATAGAAATAGGCCACAGTTAATTACAAAAATAACTAATTGGGATGCATTCAGAATTGCACATAAGAAGGGAAAATGACCAAGACGTGATCCCAAAAAAAATATTAAAATGATGTCGTAGGCACCGTGTAGCTAATTTAATTGAGCAATTTAATCAGCTAAAATTAATTAGTCAACAAATTTGATTGCTTACCTTGTGAATAATGTAATTAGAAAGTTTGCATACTTGAGATGTATCTAACCCTTACATCAGTGAGTAAGTTCGTCGTATGGATTGTTAAGGGCGACAATTTTTTTTTCTTTTCCCAAGGGAAATAGGAGAGGTGATCCTCTACTGCACAAGTCATGAACAATGACAGTTGGAAACGGTGACTAACAGAGTTTACCACTATTTTACAAAATTGCACCAATAAGCAGCTAGCTCACGACCCATTGAATCATTAGCAAAGGCGAGAAGTGAACTAAACCGATATCAACTATGACGGTGATGCACGCCAGACATGCTGGTGGCAAACCACGTTTGCTACACACAGTATTCAGGCTCACAAGAGAAATATGAGATTTTGTTTGACAAAACGTGGAGGCCTCAAGAGGTTAGCCAGCACACTCTGCAACCCATTTGACATCAGTGTTCTAAACAGGCCGGCTATTATCTACAGATGGACACCGAGATATGAAGAGAACTGTTACCAAACTATCTAACATAATTATTATACATCTTTTTCAAGTCATGGCTGCACCCTATATTCAGAAGTAACTCTCAAGGCAATTTGTAATTTCATCTTGAAGCTCCTAGCAATTTGTAATTTCATCTAGAAATGTAAGTTGTAGGCATCATCTTGGAGATAGTGAGCAGCACGTATGTAATGAGATGTGAATTGCAGTAGTATGTATAAGACCAAAATACATCTGACACTGACAGGGAAACAGACAGTGCACAGTATAATTGCTACATAGATTCGGTTAGAGGAACATATACATAATGCAGAAGGATTACTGGCACATGGGCGTGGTTCATCCTTAAACAAAGATACACTGAATGGTCGGTATGTTCAGGTCTAAAAGCATCTGCAGGAAACCACTGAGCCTTGTACAGTATAATAGTATATATAGATTGTTTAACCACAGGTATCCAGCTATAAAATTGATGTGCAGAAGAACAGGACATATTGGGGGATTGCAGATTTTGGATCTTTATATTGATGCATTGTATTTAAATTGTTGCTAATTGTTTGGTCTGTTTGCCGACATGGATCCTAATAACCATTTTCTATACTATGAGTTTGAACCAATGCTATACAGGTGGTGAAGCATGAGACAGAGAAGAGGGGAACCTGCACAGAAGAATACTAATGCTCACTTCAATGCGTATCACAAACTTTATAATGGAGTCATAGATCCACCATCCAATTAAATTGTTCTGTGCAATAAAATCGATTGAGAAGTACCAAATATTAATGTTCTGTGCAACACAAAGTACCAAATAACCGGAGGTTGGTATGAAAAGATGCAAGAACTAAAATTAAATGGGGAACTCTTCTCAGTATATATACTAAATTAAAGGGGAATTTTCTCAGTATATTATCAATCACGAAGCAAACTGATTTTGACAGCCAA
This sequence comes from Themeda triandra, assembly GCA_018135685.1. NCBI lineage: Eukaryota > Viridiplantae > Streptophyta > Magnoliopsida > Poales > Poaceae > Themeda > Themeda triandra. The sequence goes on along the minus strand of JAENPR010001392.1, from coordinate 23,232 downwards.
AATTAAATGGGGAACTCTTCTCAGTATATACTAATGAGGCCATTCCATCAAGTTAGACTTAAATTAGCTTTTAAAGGGAATTGTAACTCAATCTTGAACTCTGTTCTCACAAGTAGCAGATTTTCGCTGTAATTCAAGCCTCATCTTCTAATTGCACATCATCATGTGTTGTCCAACCAGAGAAAGCAAGCAGGGGCATTGCAGGGGAAAAAAGTAAAAGGATGAGGCGAGAGAGGGCGAGTCGGGTCGGTGGCCTGACCTTGATATTATTAAGATGATGTGCAATGTAGTTCTTTACAATGTGGCATGCTGCAAACAACAAACAGTCCTTTAGATTTCTGTATGTGTACCTGGGAAGAAGAACAAGAAATATGTTAATCATACAAGTGATATCCATGTTCCTGAATAATTAAGGTGTTAGTATGTACTGCGCAGCAACAGCTCACTCTCAAAAGCCAGAATCAATTATTAAAGATGAGTTTAGCAGAGAACATTCTTTTATATATGCATGATAGTTACTAACATTTTATCTGCAGGATGACCTCAGATTGTCAATGTATTTGACTAAAACATATCCAGTCAAATGATTTGGTTGGCTTATATTTCTTTTTTTATAAAAAGAAGGCTGCCTTATGGTAACTACTCCCATTTACTACATTTCTCAGTAGAAGCATAACCACTAATTACCAAGTCAAGTGCAAGAGCAAAAGTAAAAGCTGCAAACGACCAATACAAATCAAAAGAAGCACTTATATACCAAGTTACTGACTGTTCAAATTTGATACCTTAATACAAGAATATTTGCCAAGTTCCTTCTACATTAATGATTAATGTGCTTACCAACTTTATCCTGTAACCAAATGAATCTGCAGTGTCAAGTCTTCATCAATCGGATATTAGATAATACAAAACTGAGAAAAAGTTTCGTGTTAGAGCCATCTAAGCAAGAAAAGTTGATGCATAAATCCAACGGCTTGAGTTCATAACTACGATGATGGAACTGCTACGCTGATTTTTGATGTGCTCTCTGAAACTCGAGTTTGCTAGAAAATGGGTTCCAGTAATATAAGCTGTACTTCAATCATAAAATTGATTACATGGGAAACAAAAGTTGAAGCTTCATTTGTTAAAGAACGACGCAGGGCCATCAAGGTTTATTTGTAGGTTTAGAACAAAGGCAATCCTATAGCATCTGCAGAAACAGTGGGAACCAGGCCAAAAACTCTATAGCTAGAAATCACGTTCTGAATTTCCAAAATTGAGGGTCCAGTAAGGGAGAGGGTCAGCTCTAATTAGACACTTGCAGCTGTGTCTGATGTTCAATGGCATGCAAATCAGAAAAGGTGGAACATCATCGCTCTTCAGGACCGGACCTCTCTATTCATAGAGGATGAGGAGCATAAGCGCTAGGAACATTCAGATCAATTGAAAAGCAGATGAATGAATGAATACAGAAGCGCAAGTTAAATGAAATTAAGGCGTACCTATTGGCAGGTGGACGAAGAGACGAAGGGGCCGACCCGAGCGCCTGCCGTGCGTCGCGGTGGCCGTGGCCTCAGCTTCTGTCGTGCGTCGCGGTGGAGGTGGCCTCAGGTCCTGCCAGCTGCTGCCGTGCGTCGCGGTGGAGGTGGCCTCAGCTCGCTGGGAGATTTGGCGTCGTGCGCGGGGGTGGAGAGCGAGTGCCACCTGTTGCCCTCGAAGACGGGCGGCGGCAGCGACGGCGGCGGGACGACGGGCGTGCGGCGACGACGGAGAGGCCGGGAGCGGGGGTGGAGACGGCGGTCTCCCCGCCGGTGCCGGAGGACGCCTTCGCCGCTTGAGGCGGCGTCGCGATGGTGGGCAGGTGCACCGGATTGAGGGGATTGGAGAGAACCGGGAGGCGTAGCGGCGGCAGCGAGGGTGAAGCGCGAGGGGCGGGCGGCGGTTCGGCGGAAGGCGAGTGGGAGGCGGTGCACCGGATTATTCTTCCCGATGCGAAGGCGGGATGATTTGGATGGACAACTTCAATCGCGTGCCTCACCGCAGCCTTTGCTTCCTCCACTTCCTGCTCGCCGGCGCCTCCGTGGAACCGAACCCGACTTGCCGCAGCGACAGCGGCAGCCTTCTCCAGGCCCAAGTCGAAACTGCCGTTGATTTCTCTCGTCCGCTGCACTTGGAAGTCAAACCGAAGATCCACGAGCCTTGGCATGGCTCCTTGCTGAAACACCACAGGCCCTCCGAATCCATACAACCAGCAATGCACCAGGCATGGGAACGAGCAAGCAGCAACAACAAATCTCCCATGGATTCCAAGATCCTTGTGGCCCACCCTCAGACCTAGAGAGTAGAGAGCAGGCAACCTCCCTAGAATTTCGAGATCCTCCTGCTGCAGCCCCTTCACTCTGATATAGAGGACAGAGAGGTCCCGAAGCAGCGAGGGATTCAACCATCCAGGCAGCGCAGAAAACCAGCCGGCCCCCCATAGTTCCAATGTACGGAGATTTTGAGGGGCGACGGCGACCCAACCATCCAAGTTGCATTGACCAGATGAGATCCCTATAAATAGATTCTGGATTTTATGGAGCTTGTTTAGGCATTCTACCATGGATTTGTCCAAGTGGTTCTCCTCCGTATCAGTTATGCTGATTAAATTAATTCTCAGCACCCTCAGCTCTGCTAGATGGCTCAGCTCTTCAACCATGTCTACGGAGTCTTCGTGAATGCCTAGAGTTGAAAGCTCTTCAAGTGCTGTCAACCTCGAGATCCCTTTGGGCACTCTTGTCTTTTCATCTATGCGTAGGCACTTCAATTGTGTTAGCGAAATGACACTCAACGGCAAACGATTAATTTTATTGCCTTCTATCTCTAATATCTGTAGAAATTGAAGGTTTCCTATTTCTTCAGGGAGCTGATCAATTCTTGTAGATCTTAGTCCTAGGTACCTCAAGGGAAGTAAATTTCCAAGGTACTTAAGGCTATAGCCTTGTGAAAGATCACATCCTTTTAAATCCAGTACACGCAAAACCCTAAAGTTCTCAAGTGCTGGCATATGATCAATAGAAGATGGAAGCACAACAACTGACCTCACATGTTCTAAACTCAATGTGGCCTTATCAGGATTACCACAACTAGCTTTGCCATGTTGAAGAGACAGCCTTCGAACCTTTTGCACTGCAGATGAGTTCCCCATATTCATTTTGTTCTGTATAGTAACAAAGTTTTCTTCACTTGACAAAAACAGATAAGATCAAGCACCATATCATGTACACGGCAAGATTCTATTGTGCCGAAATATGTGTCATACATGGGTTGGATCATGCTTCTGTTTATAAGCTCATTGAAGTAACTCTCCCCTATTGTAAATAAGCTCTTCTCTTGTTTTCCACATTGAATAAAACCTTCGGCTATCCACAACCATATCAAGCGATTTTTCCCAATTTCATAATCTTCTGGAAACATACTTAAATATAACAAGCAAGTCTTTAGATGTGATGGCATGTCATAATAGCTGAGTGACAAAACATTTCTCATATTCTCTATAGTATTATTCTCCTCAAGTCCAACACCAATAGAGTTGCACACATCATACCACTCCAATTTGCCTCTACCTTTACTAGCGAGCAAACCAGCGATTGTAATAATAGCCAAAGGAACACCATCACATTTCTTTAATATTCTATTTGATACTTCTTCTAGCTCATCATCGGGGCATTTGCCTTTGTCTTCTTTGCCAAAAATTCTTCCATACATTAATATTCTAGAGTTCTCAATGGAAAGGGGCTTCATCTTGTAAGGTCTGCCAATTTCTTTAGCAACCGTGAAAATACGAGTTGTTGTGATGATCCTATATTCAACGCCATCATCGGGTAGAGCACATCTGATCATATTCCAGTATGAGACTTCCCATATGTCATCAATAATAACTAAGTATCTGCACAAATTGAGAGACAAAAGACCATGTTAATAATAAAATTTCTAAATAAATATAAAGTTACTATATATTAGTTCCAAATAAATTTGATATATATTAGTCCAATCCTTAAATTATTGTTAAAATTCTGAAATCCTATTTCTTTTGATACAAATTCTATGTGCATGTGTATTATTGAAATTCAATAAACCAATGCAAATGGAAGTAGATATTTTGAAAAAAAAAAAGTGGACCACTGTTTTGTTCCCTCCCAGCATTGGATATTATTGCCCCTTAGCCACCCACCAAAACTAAGCTTCTAGTTTCGCTTACCTAGAGTAAATGAATTAGTCTTATAAAAGGTTTCATCCGCTTCACACAAAGTCTCTGTTCTGTGTCTCTAGAAGGAACTCTTGTTCTCCAGGATCATTATATATTATACGGACACACAGAAAATAGCTATAGAGTATCGAACCGAAGACTAGATAAGAGGAAATGATATGTTCTCACTTGGAAGCAAAACCGAGACTAAAAGAGTTGCTACGACATACAAAGGAAAAGAGATAAACTTGAGTGGAACTAAAGTGAGCCAGAAATACAGCCATATTTGTCAAACTTTCTAAACAAAAACTCCAAGAAATAAATTAATGACTAGGTTTTGTGATATATCCATACCTCTTTTCCCGAAGGAATTCTCTTAGCTCGTCAATGACATTGATACTTGTAGTAGTGTACTTGGCAAGTTGATAGAACAAGTCCTTGAATAATCTATCCATATCAGGAGTTTGAGACACCGATACAAAAGCTGAGCAATCAAACTGGGTTCTAAGCTTTTCATACACAGCATTAGCAAGAGTTGTCTTTCCTAAACCTCCAAATCCGAAAATGGAAACAATCTTCTTTTGCTCATTGGACGCTTCATTGCCTTCCATTAGAATCTTGATTACCTCATCCCTTGACTCCTCAATGCCAACTAGCTCTGTCGGATTCTGATATCGAACCATGGCAACCAATGCAAGGGGATCAACCTTGACAAGCTTATCAATACTATGCTTAACCTCATACCTGCAGACAGCTATATGCATTAGTCGATGTAGAAGCTGTGACACAAATATATATTCCCTTTTTCTAAAAAAAAAAGTCACACCTGCAGTGTTGTTTATGCACCTCCTTGACACGACTCTTGATGTCTCTGATGTCAATAGCAATCTTGCGGCGAATCTTGGGCTGCATCAAGGAACCAAGGGTCTTGTCAATGAACTTCATGAAGCCATGCTTTTTGGCCGAATCATGGCCCTTGACTTGCACCATGAATGTGTCGATGTTGTCCTCTATGTCGTAGGACAACTCTTTCACATTCCTGGCCCAAATCTTATCCCCAGGAGGAAGCTGGTCAGCAGGAATCTTGGAGATATGCTCAAGGGCAGCCTTCATGCTCTCGAGCTCATCTCGGAGGAACATGATCCCCCCTTTCACCTCCTTTTGCAGCTTGTACTCGTCAGCAAGCAGCTCGCCAAGCTTGGGGATGAGGCTAGGAAGTGCCCCCAACACGACCTCCATGGATCCTCTTTGTGCAAGGAGCAAAGGTTACAGGTGGGTGTGTTTGCAGTGGTGATGCCTGAGCAGCCTAGGCTATTGTTGGTGCTGGTGTGAAGTTGGCTTCCACAGGGACAACAAGAGACTAGGTGTGCGGCTGATTTGCTCTGATCAGAGTCTGGCTGGAGAAGAAGAATCAAAGAGAGGAGACGGCCGGCCGACGTACTACGGGAGGTCGACCAGAAGACACTGCTGGCAGTGCTTGAGTTGAGCGGAGAGAGCTGCGTGCCTGTCTCGAGTTGGGTATGGAAGAAGCAATCATGGACGAGCTGTGGACAAGGACGGAGGAAGAGATGGTGTGAAAGCGTCTGGTGCAAAGAGAATATTTGTTGGGGTGATGTGGTGCCCCCGTCTACAGGTATGCAGTGTGTTTGTCGCAGATCATGGACAAGATTCGGAGGGAATATATGAGCCACCCTAATCAACTATGTTTTTTTTTTCTTTGCATATCATTTAGCCCTTTGATTAGGTGGAGAGCATTTTGCGCCGTCAGCTTCGAGGACGAAATCGCACACGTATTTTAAAATTTATTAGAAAAGCATCTTTTTCGACAAAAGTTGCTTTTATTTGGTTTAGAAGATGTAAAGTTTACAAGTGGACATCGGCATATCTATATTCTAACCAAAAAGGAGGAGGACTGAGACTAAGTGGACTGATCGGTGGAAACCAGAGCTGGCTTTTAGTAAAGCTGGATCAACTAATGCTCATCTTTGGTCTAAATTAAATAGAAAAGTGGATATCAGCGTGATGCTTCTTGATCTTGTTGTACAGAAAAATACTTTACTTGATGCTATAGCAAATCATTAAGCACCAAAGCCTTTGACATAACTCAACAATAAACTGGCCTGTTATTTTTTGATGTTAGACTAAACCTAAAAAAATTCTTATTATGATTTGGTACCACTTGATATCTTTCCAAGGATAGTAAAAAATTGTAACCAGAAATCTAATATAATTCGTAGAGAAACATACTCCGTTTCGTTTTAACAGAACAGACGACAGTACTAGTAGATGCAACAATGGAAGTGTTAGGCTCACACTGCCGCAAATGGATAATTACAACTTTTACTAGTACTTGTATCTGGTTGCAGGTCGACTAAGCTTCAGACAACATCAAGAACATACATCCACCAGAAGCACCGGCGAGTTTAGCATGGGAACACCATTAACCTGCTTACTGATGATGGTCCTCTTCTCCAACATGTTGGTTGATGTGATCGCTGTGACGGGGAGCTACGAAAATGACGAAGCTACTCTGGTAGCTTTCAAGGCGAAGATAGACGGTGGTGGGTTGCCGTCGTTGGCATCATGGAACCAGAGCTCCAACTACTGTAGCTGGCGAGGAGTGACATGCAGGCTGAAGCATCCAGGGAGAGTGTCCGTTCTGAACCTTGGCTCATCTGGGCTCTCGCAAGCCATTGGCAACCTCTGCTTCCTGAGGAGACTCAACTTGAGCAGCAACAAGCTCTCCGATTAGATACCTCGGACCATCAGCCAGCTCCAAAGCCTCAGGCTCCTCTACCTGGAGGATAACATGCTCGATGGCACAATCCCTGCTAACCTTAGCTATACCAGTCTGAAGACTCTGGTGCTCCACAGCAATCAATTGTCCGGAAGCCTGCCTGATGAACTCGGGAGCATGGCCCTTGAGAACCTGGTTCTCGATAATAATAGCTTCACAGGATATATCCTCCCATGGCTTGCCAATCTTACATCCTTGAAGATTCTTAGCTTATAGATGAATAAACTCGAGGGTTCCATCCCTCCTATCATCGGCAACAACGCGCACATTGAATTTCTTTCACTGTCAGATAATAACCTCCATGGTATGGTTCCCTGTTCCCTGTACAATATTTCAACCATGACTACTTTTTCAGTAGAAGGGAACAAGCTACATGGCAATCTTCCTGCTGATCTTGGAACCTGCTTTCCTGGGATGAAAAGACTTTACCTAGGTGGTAACAATTTTACATGACCAATCCCACTTTCGGTGACCAATCTGTCCCATCTTGAGATCTTTGACATTGTGTCAAACAGTATCAGTGGGATTGTGCCTGATACCTTTGGAAATTTGCAAACTCTGATTTATTTTGCGTTGGGCTATAACCAGCTTGAGGCAAGGAGGCCACAGGACTGGGCATTCATTGATGATAAGCCCAGCACTCTGTACCCATCGTATTCCAATAGACCCAGCTAGTACGCCTACACGAGAGCCTCAGCGTAGGCTTAACAATGCGATGCGGGAAGTCGTGAAAAAGGAAGTTCTAAAACTTCTTCACGCCGGGATTATATATCCCGTACCACATAGCGACTGGGTCAGTCCCGTCCAAGTGGTTCCCAAAAACGGAGGAATGACGGTCATTGAGAACGATAAAAATGAGCTTATCCCTCAACGAACTGTCACAGGATGGAGGATGTGCATTGATTACCGAAAACTCAATGCGGCAACAAAGAAAGATCACTTTCCGCTCCCCTTCATTGATGAAATGTTGGAGCGGTTAGCGAAATACTCTTTCTTTTATTTCCTAGATGGGTATTTGGGATATCATCAGATTCCTATCCATGGATCTTGCCGGCCGTGGCCGATGCCCTCCCCCTCCGGGCAACGGTGGCCCGGCCGCCGTCCTGAATCCGGGGTCCGGGGTGGGCTACGGTTGGCTGGATTCCGAGGCTGCGGGCCCGGATCTGGCTTTTCCACCACCCACCCTCCCACCACCGCGCGCGCTCCCGCCGCGCCGCCGGCCGGGCTTCGTGTGGTGGGGCCTGCGGGGCTACGGTTCACGCATGCGCCGCGGCCGACCTCCGTAGATAAAGTTGGGTGAAAATCTCGCCCTAGCTGTTGCACAGCGGGCCGGCTGACGGTGGCACTGCACGTCATTACCCTCCCGGGGCGTCACCGATGACTTCATTCCTGCCGGAGCCGTGGGGATTCGCAGCCCTATCGAGGTGTTGGGTGGCCCGCTCCGTGGGATGACTATAGCGGGGTGAAAACCCTGCCCGGCACGCCGAGCCGGCGGCGGTGGCGTGGCCTACGTCATCCCCCTTCTCGAAGGTGTCATCGAAGCTTCGTCCGTCTCGGCGAGCAATGGTCGTGTTTTCTTTCGTCGGAGCGGATCCAGGTGCTCAAGTCGGAGGGGGTGCTCAAAAGCGTAACGGCTCGGCGTTTGGTGCTTGTGCACCAAGTGCTTCGTGTTGTTGCCATAGAAGAAACATCCATCTTCAATGGTGCTCGGTGTCCATCATTTCAAGACCTTTATTAGGTCTAACAAGTGTGTTTGGCGGCTTCATCTTGACGGTGGTGATCTTACTCTAGTGGAGTTTTTATTCTAGTAGTTGATTTCACGGTGCAAGTGAGAGGTCGAGTAGGACTACCTGAGCTCCTTGATGAGGATGTATTTTCTTCTGTCATTTTCTTTCTTTTTATTTTTTTCGCATTGTAATTTTTTTAGCCCGATTCTGCCCACGGGTAGATGAAGCTGGATAGTTTCTATCCATTATCTAAAAAAAAGATTGCTGATAAGATCTTCTGGTTAACCCGTGTTGGCTTCCTCACGGTCTGTGATTAGCGTTGATAGATGAAGATAGATACTAGATTGATATATATAATTATATATTAACAAGACTCCATCATTTTAGTTTCATTTCCCTCTTATTAGAATAATAAAATGATCAGATTAGGAACTATATAACAAAGTTGAATTGTAACTTATCTTAAATTTCCACTGATACATATAAATTAAAGGGTACGTATATCTCCTTGAAATGCCAACGCTTTGATGCACTCAGCATTATTAGTACAGAATTCGCAAACTGCCAAACCACACCGAAAGGGATCATTCTGTGGAGAGACATGCTAAAACTTCTGCCTAAGTTCAAGGAGCTGGTCAGTTCTTCGGTCAGAAATGGTGATACTATCTTCTTTTGGCTGGATAGCTGGGAAGGAGAAGCTCTGCAGTCTGTGCACCCTGAGCTTTTCAGCTTTGCAAGAAATAATCAAATTACAGTCCAGAAAGTCTTAAACACTAATGATTTCACCAGTCTTCTCCATTTGCCAATCTCTCATGTAGCTTTCAACCAAATGCAGAATGTATTGGACTTAATTGATTCAACTGAAACTGACCAAACTCCTAACAAATGGAGCCTAGGAGGGAATGCTGACTCCTTCTCTGCTGGCAAAGTGTATAGGACCCTGGTTGGGCATTCTAAGAAACCCATCAGGCTTTCAAATGGCTATGGAAGAACAGAGCTCAGCCAAAGCACAGAGTACTAAGCACCAAGAACATTCTAAGAAGAAAGAAAATGGAGTTGGGAACCTACCATTGTGGCCTGTGTAATGCCCCGACAGAAGAAACCTCCTATCACTTATTTGTTGATTGTGCCTTTGCCAGAATGTGCTGGGACATTATTGGAGTTCAAATTAACTCCTCTACTCAATTCCCTGAATTGGTAGCCATCCTCAAAGCCCAGCTAAACTCCTGCTTCTTCATGGAGTCTATAATCCTTCTGTGTTGGACAATCTGGGCGGCAAGGAATGACTTGGTCTTCAGATGTCTGGGAAGAAACAGGGAGGCCTGTAAAAGAAGCTTCTTTAAAGAGCTTACTTTGCTCAGACACAGGATCAGGCAAGGACAAGAACAACAGTTTCAATCATGGATACAAAGTCTGGAGCTTATTGCTGCCTAGAGCAAATTTTCTTTGTTTCTTTTTTTTTTCTTAATTCCTCTTTTTTCAGAGGCTGTTCTCTTTTAGCTTTTTTCTGTCTCCTTTTAATCTTTGTACCCTTTGTTGTAACCTTTGGACTTGTTTGGTTTAATAAATTCCTGTAGGGGCTTCAGCCCCTCCAGTTAATTCAAAAACTCAGCATTATTAGTTGGGCCAGAACGAAGACAGAGAAAAAGAAACAGGAAACGGAGAATGGCACGCACAGCTCACACCATATGCCAAAGCAGATTCCAGACATGGAAATAGGAAGCGTACATCAAAGAAAAAGGAGAAAGGGATTGGCACTCACACACCATATGCAAAGGCAGATTCCAGACATGAGGAATAGGAATTGTCCATCAATTAACGAAGAAAAAGAGGCGACGGGCGCTCACACCATATGCTAAAGCAGATTCCAGACATGGACAGCATGAATTGTCCAGCAAAGAAAAAGCACCTTTAGTTCAAACTTATCACCAAGAAATTGTACAAAGGATATGACCGAAATAACATTAAGCACTACTACTACAAGAACAGTTTTTTCAAGTGCCTGCTGTAGGAAAGGATATATAGCTTTCGCATCAATGCCTGCCTCCACCCGCCCTCTTTCAAGACCTCCAGCAAATGAAACATTTTCTCGGCTTGTGGATACAGAAAAAAAAATTAGAAATAAGCATACCGAGAAGGCAACAAATAAGATATTTGTGATGTCGGGTAAGCCTTTCCTCCATGACATCATCTCTATACAGGTTGACGCAGAACAGGCGTCCGTGAAGGGAAGGCAGCCTGGAAGCATTGTGTGTTAGGTGCAACACACTTGAGAAACCAGTAGACAACACTGGCCGGCGGAGCAGGAAACTGACTGAAGATTTACAAGAATCGCTACACACTGGAGCTGCAGACTGGTACTCGAGGAGCTTAACTGATCAAGTTGCTACACATCCGGGCGTACGTGGCCGGAGCACGACCACCAGCTCGTCCCTCGCTAGCTCCGCCACCTTCTCCGTGACGCCGACGCGAAAGCCGCGGTCGTGCCGCCTCCGAAACCACGGCGTCGCATCATCGTCGACCACCGTTCTAATCCGCGCTCGATCTGCCATCGTAGGGAAGGAAACACCCCGCAGCTGCCGTCCGGGCATCCGGTGGCATGCTCGAGTGGGCGGCAGGCCCCGTGATGGAGGGGAAGGTGGCGGCGGTGCGTGCCAGTCATTTGTTCTTAGCTGAGTGTAAATTGTGTGCGATATATTTTGAAATAAAAGCTTTCAAAAAATGGAGAAAAGTTTCCAACAGAAAATTCAAGTTGGATCATATGTTTTGCACAAACAAAAAAATCCAAAACCAAATCGAAAACTTTCAATATCTTTTTTTAGACGAAGCGGCGCGCTGCCCACGGCGCTTTACGAAGGCTTAAAGCGCTGGGCGCCGGGTTCGAACCCGAATGGCGCCGCTCACACCTGGAGCGAGCTGCCAAACGAGCTACCGCTCGTTCCCAAAAAAAAATATTCAATATCAGATTTGATACTGTAGAATTAAGGAAGAATTGGCCGTGGGACATCTCGAAATGGGTAAATTGGCTGGTACGTATATCCACTTTCAATATTTGCTAGTAGACATCTCGGTTTCGTGTAATTGGGCCAATGGACATCAAGCCTAGTCAAATATTATTACAAAATAGATATAAAATCATATAAGTGTCGGAAAATTATACTACAAAATCTTCTACACTCTACATGATGAGAACTACGGAGTAAAAGTATTATTTTGCATTGAAAAGACCATTTTTCTTCTCCTCATAAATAGACAAAAATAATCATGGTTAATTAGTTAATATATTTGTAAGATACTAAAAATGTTGCAAAAAGCACAGAATGCATACATGACCAAATCATTCTGTGATAAAAATATCAGATCAAAATAACAAAGTCTAATATATCAATTAAGCTTCACAGGAGATAAATCTATAACTCAATCATGCTAAATATATTAGTATAAACTTTATTATTTTGAGGCAATATTTTTAGCATTGTCGATGGAGGTGGCGGCCTGTGTGTCTCAATGGCGGTGATAATCTTACTCCTCTCAAGGGCCGGAAGTTGGCCCAAATTCTTTCTCAATTTGTTGGGCAGTCATTACACTTGTTACATTACTCTCTATTTTCTGCTCGATGCGTCCTCGCGGTGAAATACGGACCAGCTGTTGACCCTCAGTTGACGAAGAAACGAATCTGGAGAAAGCCTCTGCAGAAGAAAGGTCATGCGACCTTCGACCGGGTTGTTGACGATGATATTCTGGCGTGTTCGAAGGACAGTAAACTCAAAGCAGTACTGCAGTGTGCCGATGTTGCTGTAGATGGGGAAGATGATTGCACAAGGGAGAACACTTTATATTTGCACTGATGAAGGGTATCTTGTCTATGTGATATAGCAGCACGGGAGGAGATTAGGAGGGGAGATGGGAGAGTTGAGCTTGCTGCTTGCTTCTTGGAACCTAAAGGGGCAGCTGCTACCTAGAGTGCTGGAGGTTGGCTTGATTTGGGGAAGGAAAAAGCTACTGTCGGCCACACGTGTAAATGCAAAGGATGATTCTTTGCGTCCCGCACAGATAGCTTTATTATTAATCGATCAGATCTTTCTGGTTAACCCGCACAGAGTAGATAGATACATTAACAACACTCCATAATTTTAGTTTCTTTTATTACACTCTTATTAGAATAATAATAAAATGAGCCATACCTAGCCAGATTAGAAACTAACAAAGTTGAATAGTAACCTATCTTAAATTTGCACTGATAAATTAAATGGGACATATATCTCCTTGCACGCTTCCTGAGTATTATCCAGCAAAGAAAAAGGAAAAGGAGACTGGCCGGCGGCACTTACCTCACACCATATGCCAAAGCAGATTCCAGACATGTAGAATAGGAATTGCCCATCAATGATCAATCAAAGAAGAAAAAGAGGCGACGGGCGCTCACACCGTATGCCAAAGCTGATTCCAGACATGGACCGCAAGAATTGTCCAGCAAAGAAAAAGCATCTTTTGTTTAAGTTTATCACCAAGAAACTTTTGCCATTCGTGAGAGAGGAGTCAAGAGTGAGCTTTTGCCATTCGTGAGAGAGCGAGGGAGAAGTAAAGGAGGAAGCAGAGCGGGCCCCGCAAGCTCATGGACCGATCGCAGATCGACAACGCCTCTCCTTGGCAGCGGTGGCTTGGGGCTCGTCGCAGCATCTAAGCCCGTAGGGGCCGAGTCCGCCAATGGCCGAGTCCGCCAATGGGCCCAGACGCCGAGTCCGCCAACCACCGTTCGACAACGGCCTGTGGGAGCAATCACGACTCACCTTGCTCACCGGACCACAGCAACCTCCCCTCTGCCGCCATGTGGGGCCACACGGCAACCAGGCCCGCACATCCGTGGTCGGTGTGGCCGAGCACATCTGCTACCCCAGAGGCCTCGACAACCGCACCGCTTCCTAGGCCACCTGCGCCCGCCACCCCCACTCCCGTCATCCGAGCCCCACGCCAGCCCAGCCTCTTGTGTAGCAAAGAGTGCACCCCATCGCATGTACGGCAGCGAGACCGGCCATTAGATGCCCGATCCGGCGGCCAAAATCTCAGCAAGCCATCCTACGGTGGAAAAACTACCGTCCCCATAAGTTCCTGCGGGATATGCTTAACCCCGAACGAACGTCCATCACGGATTCACGGCGGGAAGATAGGATGCATGGCTGTATGCGAGATTAGATTAGTTTCCTCCACCACGAGCCGAACTGCCGAAGGGGATCCTCAGCCACGAGCCAAGGACGCCGAGGCGGGCGGGGCTCCTCCGTCGGCGGGCGCGGACAGGGCGTGGTTGGGGAAGAAATGGTGGGACCCACGAATAGCTAAAAATGCCTATGAAACTGTGTCAATGAAACTCTGCACTGATAGACCCAATTTCACCTTATTTCATCATGAGTATCACTTCTTGGAAATTGTGAGGTGAAACCTCCCATTGAGATTGGCCTTAGAACGTCATCAGTAAAGCATCATGTAAAGCCTTATTTCTTGTAGTGGAAAAAGTACACACAAATTTCATCCTATGAGATTCTTATCTTATCCTCCTCGTTAATACAACACTACACAGTAACTTAGTGTCCATGAAACCCTCGTGAAACTCCATTAAGATTTGTCTTGCTATCCACATCTTCCCATTAACTTTTTTCGCGAGCGGGTCTTTTACCCGTTTTTTATTAAGAGGAAGGGCCAAAGAGAGGCCAAAGCACGGATACAAGGGGCTCACAAGTAATCCAAGGATTACCCGTAAAGCCCCAAATACAAAACAGAAAAACACAAAGAAAGCAAGAGTACATGGGGATAGAACACAGCCCTGCCCCAACACAGCAACTATCTAACTATGCCTGTAAAAGAGAAATACATCCTCACAATGGTCGCCAAGATGGTGCAGATCATCCCCAGCGACCAGGTAGCCGCTGCAGGGTATAAACGACAACTAACCGTGCCCGATGCCGCGCGCGTCGGAGAGGAGGCGGAGATCCGGAGCGGCGTCGATGGAGCGGCGGCGGAGATCCGCGGCGGCGGCGAGGGAGCGGCGGCGGAGATTCGGAGCGGCACACGGAGGCGGTCGGCGGCGAGCGATTTAGGTTAGAGATCGAAATTGGGACGGTGTGGGGAGGAGGAAGGGGCCAGCCGAGCGGCTGCTTATATCCCCCCCTTTAGTCCTGGGTGGTAATACCAACCGGGACTAAAGGTACCCCTTTAGTCCCGGTTGGTATTACGACCCGGGACTAAAGGTTGTGTTTTGGCGGGCAGCCAAAATGCAGCCCACCTTTTGTCCCGGGCCGTGACATCACCCGAGACTAGTGGTGGCCCGCCAAAATGCAGGAGAGTGATATTTTTGTTGCAATTGTTAATTTATAAATACAGAAACTGTAAATTGGATAGTAAATCGATAGTCGGCCAAAAAAGGTTGCAAAAAATATCCTAGGCCTAATCCCGCACCGTTGTTTACTAACATTTGAAAAAAGTTGGAAAAAAGTTTACTAATATTTAATATAGTCCAAATTAATAAAGACAATTTCAATAATGCAAAAATAATGCTATGAATTAAAATTCTTCAAACAGTTGTTTATCGGCTGGAAATTAGTTTTCACATCTAATTAACGTAGATCATTGAGTTTTTAGGCACACAATGGCCAAATGTAACCGGCCATCAATCATAAGCACAATATATATTCATTTGAATCGGACTAAAAATGTGAAAATGCGATGTAATATTAAATATTATGGTATAATTATTACATATGTGATAATATAGTTCTAACAATACACCACAATATCATTCGTGCACAGCAACAAACTTCTTTCTAACATATGTCCCTTGGTTATGATCTTGTCGTAACCATGGAGTGTCCTCATCATTTAGTAGGATACTTGGGTCACTGTTCATTATGAAAGGTGGAAATCCGTCATGCGTTTGATAATCTATAGACATGTCAGTCCTATCCTTGATTCCCACGATGTTTCTTTTCCCTGAGAGAACTATGTGGCGCCTTGGCTCATTGTCTGTGACAGCTTTGTTGTTTTTTGATTTCCCTTTCTTAGGTCTGCTCGCCATATCCTTAACATAGAACACCTGATTCACATCCTTGGCTAAGACGAATGGCTTGTCTGTGAACCCAAGATTGTTGAGGTCCACTGTTATCATTCCGTACTGAGGGTCAACTGATACCGCGTTTCCGCTCAACTTCACCCATTGGCACCGAAATAGAGGGACCTTAAATGTTTTGCCATTTGCCCCAACTCCATAGTCAAGTTCCCATATCTCCTCTATGCGGCCGTAATATCTTCCCTTGTTCCCATTTGGGTCTATGGCATCTAGGCAGACCCCACTGTTTTTGGTTGCTGCTCCTTTTATCTTGTGCTATCGTGTAATATGTATCGCCATTTATCTCAAACCCTTTGAATGTAGAGACATTCCACGATGGTTCCCTAGCCAACATGTATAGTTCCATATCGATACTCTCGTCACCTCGAAATTGTTTTCGCAACCAAGTGCCAAAAGTAGAAATTTGCTCACGTCTAATCCATGCTTCATTCTTTCCCTCGTTCTCAGATCGTAAAAGGTCCTTGTGTGTCTTGATATACGGTTGCATCTTGGTGGAATTTTGCAGAACTGTGTAGTGCGCTTGAACGAAAGAATCGTCCCCTGTGCTTACATATGATTTCCTCCCTAGTGTACCCTTCCCACTCAGTCTCCCCTCAAACCGTGATCAGGCGCACCAATAGGCTTCAGGTCAGGAATAAAATCAGTGCAGAACTCAATGACCTCCTTTGTTCCATAGCCCTTAGCGATGCTTCCTTCTGGCCGCGCACGATTGCGAACATATTTCTTTAGGATTCCCATGAACCTCTCAAAGGGGAACATGTTGTGTAGAAACACGGGACCAAGAATACTAATCTCTTTTACTAGGTGAACTAGGAGGTGTGTCATGATATCAAAGAAGGATGGTGGGAACACCAACTCAAAGCTGACAAGACATTGGACCACATCCTTGTGCAGCTTAGCTAGATCCACTAGATTGATTGCTTTCTGTGAAATTGCGTTGAGGAATGCACATAGCTTCATGGTGGCTAATCGTAAATTTGGAGGTCGAATCTCTCTTAATGCAACAGGAAGCAATTCTGTCATAAGTATGTGGCAGTCATGGGACTTTAGGTTTGTGAACTTCTTGTCTGGTACATTTATTGTATCCTTTATATTCATGGAGTATCCAGATGGGACCTTGATGCTGCTTAGACATTCGAACATGATTTCCTTCTCTTCTTTGCTAAGAGTGTAGCCGAAAGGACTAAGGTAATGGCACCTATCATCTGTCTTCTCAGGATGCAGAATGTCTCATTGATTCATACGTTTAAGCTCCTGTTGTGCTTCTAGTGTGTCCTTAGACTTTCCATAAACACCCATGAAGCCTAGTAGGTTCACACAAAGATTCTACATTAGGTGCATCACATCGATCATGCTGCAGACCTCTAGGACTTTCCAGTACGGTAGCTCCCAAAATATGGACTTCTTCTTCCACATTGGTGCGTATCCTTCAGCATCATTTGGAACGGGTTGGCTTCCAGGTCCCTTCCCATATACTACCTCTACATCCTTCACCATATTGAATATATCCTCACCACTGTGATTATTAGGCTTTGGTCGATGATCTGAAATGCTTGCTTACCTTTGAAATACTTGCCTTTGACATTTTTTCTTAGGAAACAGTGCGTGCATGCATTATTCGTTGGAAGAAAACGTCGATAACAAACAACAAGTACACGACCTTTCGACATTTTTTCAAGAATACACCTTTAACATCATGAAATTTGATGAAATTTCAAGTCATCTTCATGATCATCAAGTGCATGCATTATATCCCTTGTTTGACTGTCCATGGGCCGGAAGATTACCAAGAGCCGGCACGGTCATTGATTGTAACAAACAACAAGGCTCAAGCCGTGGTTAAAGTGTTCTGCCGTTTGTACTCATCCCACATACGTACACCTGTCTTCTTCCACAATTCAAGAAGTTCGTCAACTAATGGCCTCAGGTAGACATCAAGGCAGCAACTAGTAATGCGAGATCCAGCAGAAATAAATCGAGAAAAAAGGGAGGGGTTAATCTGACCTTGCAAGCAGCGGTGAGCAGTAGATCAGGAAGTGTGTAGCGGCAGGCAACAGGGTGGTACAGGGCGGCGGTGGTGTGCCGAGGCGCCGGGAGGCGACCCGTGGGTGGTGTCGTCGGTGGGAAGCACGAGCGGCTGTGGTGTGCCGGGTACGAGGAGGGGACCGGTGGGTGGCGATGGCGGGGGAGGGGTGGGGGCGAGTGGGAGGCAGCAACCGAGCCGCTGCGGTCGTGGGGCGGTGACCCCGTGCGTCGGGACGGTAGCGGAGGCCGGTCGGGGAGCTAGCTGCAGCTCCGAGGATCTTGGTTCGTCGATGGACTGCGTGGGTGAGATGTGCCGCCGTCGACTTGAGGACGAGGGGGCGGCGATGGCGGCGGCAGCGGTGACGATGGTTGGTGAGGGCGGCGGTGGGGGCGGCTGGGGCGAGGCCGCGAGGG
This sequence comes from Themeda triandra, assembly GCA_018135685.1. Taxonomy (NCBI): domain Eukaryota; kingdom Viridiplantae; phylum Streptophyta; class Magnoliopsida; order Poales; family Poaceae; genus Themeda; species Themeda triandra. The sequence continues at coordinate 4,942 of JAENPR010001392.1, read as the reverse complement.
AGAGGCCGATCCTATCGCGCTACGGATTCGGAGTTCGGCGGCACGTGGGGTGCGGCTGCGAGGGGTAGGCCCGGTAGGGTGAGATGAGAGGGAGCTGTGAAAAGACCAACATACCCTTAATCATATTAAATCAAAACAAATTAGTAATTAGCGGAGCTATTGGGAGCTAGTGGAAATTATTGGGAATTGTTTTCAAGCATGGTAAAAGGGCTCTAATAGATAAACTTGTGTGGCACTAAAGTGAACCCAAAATTATAGTTATATTTGTCAAACTTTCTATAAAAAATGAAGAAATAAATTAATATCTACTTTTTGTGATATAGCCTACCTCTTCTTCCGTAGGAATCCTCTTAGCTCGTCAATGATAACATTGATACTTGCAGACTGTCCTTTTTGGCTAGTTGACAGAACATGTCCTTGAACAATCTATCCATATGAGGAGTTTGAGACACCGATACAAAGGCTGAGCAATCAAATTGTGATCTAAGCTTTTCATACACAACATGAGCAAGAGTTGTCTTTCCTAAACCTCCAAATCCCACAATAGAAACTATCTTGTTTTGCTCCTTGGACGCTTCATTGCCTTCTATGAGAATCTTGATGACCTCTTCTCTTGACTCCTCGATGCCAACTAGCTCTGTCACCTTCTTGTACCGAACCAGTGCACGAGGATCAACTTTGACAGGCTTATCAACATTGTGGTCAACCTTGTACCTGTCGTGCCGGCTGTGAACCTCTATGACACGACTCTTGATCTCTCTGATGTCAACAGCAATCTTATGTGGAATCTTGGGCTGCATCAAAGAACCAAGGGTCTTGTCAATGAACTTCTTGAAGCCATGCTTTTTGTCCGGCTGATGATCCTTGACTTGCACCATGAATGTATCGATTTTGTCCTCCATGTCATAGGACAGCTCTCTCACATTCCTTGCCCAGATCTTGTCCCCACTTGGCAGCTGGTCAGCTGGAACCTTGGAGATATTCTCAAGGGCAGCCTTCATGCTCTCAAGCTCATCTCGAGGAACATGATGCCACCTTTCACCTCCTTTTGCAGGCTGTACTCGTCGGCAAGCAGCTGACCGAGCTTGGGGAGCAAGCTTGGCAGTGCCCCAAGCACGACCTCTGGTGTGTGTGTGTTTGGGCGCCGAGACTAGGGAGAGCAGTGGTGCTTGGTGGTGTTCAATGTAGCTTATAGCAGAACCTGAACAGGAGCTCTTGGGGATGGTGGTGGATCCATGTTACTCTCTTTTGATACAGCTGCCAGTTATTCTAAGGAATCTGCGTCTCCAGCCTGTGTGCACGTTGCAGCCCTTGAAAGGCGCTTGGCATGTGGAGGAGCTGGATTGGATCGGTTAGCTCTCACTGTCAACGGAAGCAAGCACGCATGCGCCACACCCTGCATTATATTTCTCCCGGACAACCCCAGGTCGTCTCATGACTCACAAGAGCTAATAAAATAACAATCCAAGATATAGAGGATCAAATATATAGCTACTTAAGTAGTAATGATCAGATTAACTAGTACTAGCACTACATCATCACCAACTTGTTGCAACTACCAGCAGTTGTCAGTCGGCGCGGCCATGAGAGTTGAGAATGACGACAGGGCCGAAATTTGTAGAGCTCGTAGCAAATTTTGTGTTAAAGGTCAAGTTTTGCCTTCAGTTAGCTGACATCAACTCAGACAGATTTTATTTTTTGTCAATTTCAGTAATATTATCGGCGGGATTAGTAATGCACTTGATGATTTTACTCAAGTATCAAAAGCGCCTGTGGTAGGGACGGTGTACAGACTTTAGAGTTCCTACCACACAATGCTGGAGGGTACAAGTACTACCACCACCTCGTCGGCATTCGTACTACCACAACCTCGTCGGCATTCTCATCGGCCTCTGGCCCTCTGTATCCTTGCCACCATCCTCGGCACGCTTTGACGTCACTCACTCTGTAAGGGCCCGTGCTCCGGGACGGGTGCAGCAGCAACACCGACGTCCACCAGGTCGACTTCTTCAGCCGCGCTGCGGAACAGCACGCCAAGCATCTGCCCTGTTCGGTACATGTTCGTTGCCTTTGCCTATGTGCTTGTGGCGCGGCGATGCATGACGAGCATGTCGTCGCCCTGGAGTGCGTGATCCAGTGGTCATGCATTTGCAGTTCGCGACGCGATAGCTTTTTCTGGGTGTGCTTCAGTACTCAAGATCCTTGTTGTTTCGTGCTCTGTTTTTGGTGTCCAATAGCTCTAGACCGTAGCAGGTGCAAAACATGGAGTGATATAATATATCTTGGTGCTGTGTCAATTATTAGGGGCATTTGAAATGAAAGTGAAATTTGCAAAAAAAAATAAAATACGAGCTGATCAAAAACTTTTCAGGCAAAACTTCTGAACCAGTAAAAGTGTCAAGATCAAATTTGAGACTGAACCTTATCCACTGGGCATTACGAAAGCAAAAACAAGCTGCGGCCTTTGTTGATGCTTCGTCCACCCAGATGGACCTGCTGCAATTGAAGGTGGAGGGACTCCACCTTCCTGATGCAGTCTATGACGGTACAAGGTGCTAGATGAAGAAGGCCTACTGTACCCAAACTGAAAACTAAATATTACAGTACCTTCCGTTACAACTGAAAATTTACATGCCTTCCTTGGCAATCCCTTACAAGCAACTTGTATGACAGAACTTTTCAAAATTATCGTGTCTTCCACTCCTGGTTGTTTGACCTCAACTCGATGGCCTGATGAAGTGATGCACAACAAAATTTCGTCTCATGGGTTGCCAACATTTGAACTAGGACTGCAACGCCGTTAGCAGTTAGTTATCTGCTCAACGTTCCTTTTGGCCTGTCTCTGCAAGATGTTGAGAGTGAACAGGGTTAGGCATCCAGAATCCTCTGCACCAGATCCATATCCATTGGCACCCCCACTCGGCTGCTTCGTGAATACAAAAATCAAGTACAAACTAGGTCTTTTTTTTTTTTTTTTTTTTTGCAAAAACAATATGTTCGGCCAAGTACAAACTAGTTAAGTTATTGCTTCTCAACAAGATCAATCATTTATATTAGTGAAGTGAATGGCAAGAAGCCTTTTCTGGAACTAATTCATAATCTTATAATATACAAACTTTCCTTTGTATTACGTTCCAAAGATAGGGCAAGAACAATATCAGTGTTAATTATCAGTGAACAATAGAAATTTTGAACAGTTGCACAAAGCTCATTGTCACGCCGATCTATACTGTGCATTAGGCCAGTATGAGATATTTAGTTGTTGCCATGCAGAAGACTGACAGACAGGAAGCGTAACCAAGAAAATTTGTAGTTTAAACGTCGATTGATTATTCAAGTCTAACTGTAGTTTTTCTATCATTGAAGTGTTCTCTGGTGCTGATGAAAATGGCAATGAAGCAGGCTCTCATAACTACCAATTTTTTAATAACACAATCAAATGTTTTGCAAGTTGCGGTATATAGTATTTTTGAATAAAATGGTGCTGACACACGGGCCATTATATTCTTGGACATCTCAGTCACGGGTTCACGACATGTGTACATTTCAAATAGAAAACTACTCTTTTTTTTTTGCAGTATTTTACAGGTCAGGTTATGTATCACTTTCTGCATACTAAATGTAAACAACAATAGCATATTCTAAATATGGAAACAGTATTTGCTCCCTTGGGCAAACCAGCTAATAATTATAAAACAAAAGTACCAGGTTCAACCTATTCGCAAAATTATGAAACAAAAGCATCACTATTGATTATTGAGAAAACACACAGGAAATTCCAAGGACTACCTATTTGCCAATTCACCAACATGCAGGGGCTGGATTCCTTTTATCCACGGCCACGGGTGAGCACTAATTTATATGATTTGTCAAGTAGCATTAGCTTCAAAGGCTTCTCTGAACTTGTCCAGCTAAGCGTCAGTGTCTGGAAAGTGAAGATAATGAGGGGGGAAAAAAGATGTCAGAACAAAAGTGAAATGCAGAGAAGCAAGAACAAATGGAGAAGAAACAGGAAGCCTGAGCGTAGCGTACTCGTCGTGCGCTTAGTTCAGAGTACGTGCCGCGTACGGATAGGAAGCATACACGTTTATTTTAACATTTATTATATATTTTTTTTATTAAACATTGGTTTATTCATCTCAATTTCGCGTGAATAATAGAGGAAGTCGGAAAGAAGTGAGAGACATGTAGTTATGACTTGCTGACATGCTGGATTAGATGGACATATTATATATTATTATAATCTACTGATTATAGTATTTATAAAATGTTTCCATCTTGTATTAATATTTATACTTTTACCTATAAAACGTTATCGAATGATCAAATGGTATTGCTTGGCGTTAAAAAAATAACAAAATAAATTATGAATCCGACAACATACCCTCTCTATCACGCAAACATCCATCGTGTACATCAATTTTTCCTCATCATCATCTATGACTCGTCAAAGATACATGAGTTAGTAAAGAACTACGGGTAGAAATAAACAAAAGTGTTCAAATAGTTTATAGAATGTTATAGAATTGTATAAATTACCGTTGTCATCAAATAGTGGTGTAGTCAGTGCAGCTGACCTAAAAGTTCAGGGCTAGGGCCTGTCCTTTCCGATATTGATGCAAAGACCATGGTTGAGTTATGTATAATACAAGTCACCTAATAAATAGTGTGATAAGACATGAATATCTACCGTTGTTGGTCGGGGCGGATCGTACAAGGGTGTGTTTGTCATTTAGTTGTTCCTCCTCCATGCATTCACAATCATCAAATAGTGGTGTCGTCGATGGGGGTAGATGTAGTCGGAAGGTTGGGTTCACCTTTTCTCGTTAATCATGTCATGACCATGAGTTAGATATAATATGGTATATATGTCACCTAAATGGGATGATGAGGCATCCATATTTACCGTTGTTGGTCATGGTTGAATAAGGATGTGCATCCA